>JAGYYJ010001761.1:0-141031 GCA_019671005.1 Hibiscus mutabilis
GTGGGGAAGGGTCTCAAAGTATAACAAGAGAAATGAAGTAAACACCACCATCACCTATACCGCCCCAAGAACTTCACAGTCTCACAGCCACAAGCACTGTGGGAAAAACACAAAATTCGAATCAAAGAGATGAGAGGTCACGAGAAAGGATAAAAGAGGAGAACTTTCACTCCCTACCTGTTTCATACTCGAGCTTTATTCCCGGTTGTATGAAGCAGACTTGGTCCGACCATACATCGTTAATCCCTGTCAATCCACCCTTCCCGCCTTGGTATAATCCAAGCGCGCATTGCGACTATCACGGCGGTACCCTGGACATTCCATCGAGAACTGTCTTGCCTTCAAAAAGCTTGCTGTAACTTAACCGATTCTGGGATATTGAAGTTTGAAGAGCCGAGCGTAGCCAACAACCCGCTGCCCAATCATGGGAGCAGAGGAGTTAATGTCATAGAAGAATGCTTTACCAGGAAGATAAAGGATGATGTGTCAAAAGTCAAGTCTCCGTTACGGTGGGTATTTCAACAATTATGCATGGCTCGTGTGATCAACAAAAGCATGATAATAAGGCAGAAGGAATGTGGAAAGTGTTGCGAATTCCATCAGACCGAAGGGCATGATATCCAAGAATGTGAAGAATTCAAGAAATTGGTGCAGAAGTTGATGAAAGAAAAACAAATTGAATTCTTTGAGGAACCCATGGGGAAGGGATCAGACGTATACATGACAGATAGCCCCAAAGCTAGATACGGGAAGGATAGACCTTTTATCATCTCTCCCAGGACAGGAAATGCAGGTGTCTCCCGAGGAGAAACCAGCAAAATAAATCCCAAGATCATCATTTCAGCACCATCTCCATTCCCATTCAAAGACATGCGACAAATTCCCTGGAATTATGCCGCGAATGTGACCATGCCAGAAAAATCAGAACACGAACAGGTAAAAGAGCCTACGCTGGAAGACCAACAAAGTCAGAACAATGTGAATGTTGGTGAAGCAGGCCATTTCACAAGGAGCGGCCGATGTTATTCCTCCGAGGCTTTGAGAGCAGCTGAAAAAGATAGGGGAAGAATACAAAGATTAGCCCTACGCAGATATTTAGAGAAGAACCTCCCCAAAAGATAAATGAACGAATCGAGGCCCGGGCCAAAGAATTTCTAAAGTTCTTGAGACATAGCGAGTACAAACAGTAGTGGAACAACTACGGAAACAACCGCCAGATCACGAGTCTTTGGAATTACTCTTGAGTTCGAGAGAAGCATCGGAGACGCTATTGAAAGTCTTGAATCAAACTTTTGTGCCCCATGACATTTCAGAACAAACCCGGACATGATAGTGGGGCATATTATCGCCTATAATCATATCACGTTGGTGATGATGAGATCCCGAGAGGGAGGAATGGGGTCTACCAAAGCCCTTAACATCACTACCCACCGCAAAGGGTATGTATTACCAGCGCATCTTGATCGACAACGGGTCAGCATTGAATGTCTTGCCTATGGTAACCCCGCAAAAATTGCCAATAGATGGTTCGCACCTAAAGCCTTGCTACAACTCGGTAAGAGCCTTTGATGGTACGCAAAAAAAGGAACAATGGGGAAAATTGAGGTACCCCTATTGATCGGACCAACTGAATATGTGATCGATTTTGTGGTGATGGACATAAAACCATCTTACAGCTGCTTATTGGGAAGACCGTGGATCCACTCCGCATGAGTTGTCCCATCATCATTGCATCGAAATTAAAATTTGTAGTTGAAGGCAAATTGGTCACCGAGAAGAAGCGAGCATGAATTTGTTGCTTCCGTGACATCGATACACCCTACATTCAAAATGATGAAGAGATGCAGAATGCTCGTTCCGAGCATTAGAACTAGTAAATGCCACATTCGTTTCAGAGGGAAGCCGGATCCCTTACCCCAGGTTATCTAATTGTACTAAGATGACCGCCGCAGTAAACTCGGGCCGAGGAGCCAAAATAGGAAAAAAGGGTGGGAAAGAAATTACAAGGAAACACGAGACCCAAGAATATGATAACCAAGAAGGATCGCTTCTGGGTTATCATCAAGTGTCCAATGAAGAAAGAGGAATATAAGAGAAAGGAGGAGCAAAGAAAAGCCAGATCTAAAGGAGAAGACATTTCGTGGAGGTCGATGTCCTTTCCTAGTTTGAAAGCCACTTTCATCTCCGGAGGGTTCTACCAGCCAGGTCAAGATATTGGAGAGGCAATGAAGAAAAATGATGAACCTAACCAGGAGGAAATACTCAGTAAATCATTTGAAGGGATGTACATCAACATGATAGCTGAAAAGGACCGAGGTAGCAAAATGTTGACCAACATCCGCCCTTGCCATCCCGGGGAAACACTTGATAATTGGGGCTGCATTGATCTACCTGTAGTTTTTAGGAATAGATCAGAGTAATGCTCCGAATCAACCTTTTGTTTTTGCCAATAGACAATGGGGATCTCTTGTATGGGGCACCTATGTTAACTTTTTGATTGAAATGAAAATATCCCCACTTTCTTAAAAATGACCAAAGTCTCATTTATTCTATTCATGCATTCTTCATATTCATTCCCTTCATGTAAAGCCGTCTCTTTCCCAATACAATTCATTCTCATTTAATGCAGGTCGCTCATGATTGACGATATGAATGATACCGGATCCAATCCTGGAGTAAATTTCGAATGCCCTGAGGTCTCAGAGGAAATTGAGGAAGGATATGATGAAATTGAAATTGAGATCCCGGAAGAGTTCAAGAGAATGGTGGACAACGAAGAAAGGCAGATCATGCCCCACCAAGAAAAAATAGAAATTGTCAACTTAGGGACTGAAGAAGCGAGAAAAGAAATAAAAATAGGAACGACGATTTCCTCAAAAACCAAGCATGAACTGATAGCCATACTTCAGGAATTCAAGGATGTCTTCGCCTGGACTTATCAAGATATGCCAGGATTGAATACCGACATAGTGGTGCACAAATTGCCAACAAAATCGGAGTGCAAACCAGTACAGCAAAAACTTCGGAGAATGAGGCCAGAGATGTTGTTAAAGATCCGAGAAGAAGTGAAAAAGCAATTTGACTTGGAGGTAGCCAAATACCCCGAGTGGGTTGCAAACATTGTACCAGTACCAAAGAAAGATGGGAAAGTTCGTATGTGTGTAGATTATAGGGATCTGAATCGAGCTAGCCCTAAAGACAACTTCCCTTTGCCACATATTGACACGCTGGTTGACAACACCGCAGGACATTCATAGTTTTCCTTCATGGACGGCTTCTCAGGGTACAACCAGATAAAGATGGATCCTAGCGACATGGAGAAAACCACATTCATAACCATGTGGGGCACTTTTTGTTATCAAGTGATGCCGTTTGGGCTAAAGAACGCAGGGGCAACATACCAAAGAGCAATGGTGACTCTTTTCCATGACATGATGCACAAAGAAATAGAAGTATACGTGGACGATATGATTGCCAAGTCTCGAACAGAAGAAGAACACCTACAAAACTTGAGAAAACTATTCCAAAGACTACGGAAGTACCAACTAAGGCTCAATCCCGCCAAGTGTACCTTCGCCGTTATTTCCGGAAAACTCTTGGGGTTCGTAGAGTAAGCGAGAAGAGGGATTGAGATTGATCCCGATAAAGTGAAAGCCATCCAGACCTTTCACCACCCCGCACGGAAGGAAGTCCGCGGTTTCTCGGGAGGCTGAATTATATCTCTCGTTTCATTTCCCAATTAACCAATCAATGCGACCCGGTCTTGGACTTCTTAGAAAAAATAATCCCTGGCGTATGGGATGAAGAATGTCAAAAAGCCCTAGAAAAGATCAAAAAGTACCGACAAACGCTCCAATTTTAGTCGCACGAAGACAGTGGTCGACCACTAATTCTCTACTTAACAGGTCTTGAGAATTCAATGGGATGTATCTTTGGGGCAACACGATGAGTCAAGAAAAAAGAGCAAGCCATCTATTACCTAAGCAGAAATTCAATGATTATAAACACGGTACCCCCCAAAGGAGAAGTTGTGTTGTGCTCTAGTTTGGGCTACCAAGCGCTCAGATAAAGACATGTTGTACCATACTACCCGGTTGATATCCAAGCTAGACCCATTAAAGTTCTTAATGGAAGCGCCAAAGACTAACGGGAAGGATGGCTCGATGGCGGATGCTATTATCCGAATTCGACATCGTATATGTTAATCGAAAAGTCTGTAAAGGGAGCGCCCGAGCGGATTTCCTGGCTAGTCGTGCTTCGGATGACTATGAGACATTGAACTTTAGTTTCCCAGACGAAGACTTGATGTGCATCACAACCGAAGAAGAGATTTCAGATGATATGTCATGGAAACTTTACTTCGATGGAGCCTCCAACGCCCTCGGACATGGGATAGGGGCAGTGCTAATTTCACCTGAGGACGTCTATTATCCTTTCACCAGCAGATTGGAATTCTTCTGCACAAACAATATAGCTGAATACGAAGCTTGCATCATGGGACTGAACTCAGCCATCGAAAGAAAGATTAAGGAACTTCGAGTGTTCGGAGATTCGTCCCTAGTCATTTACCAATTGCGCGGGGAGTGGGAAACTAGAGACCCGAGGTTGGTCAAATATCACGAATGGATCCAAGAGCTCGTCAAAGAGTTCAAAAAGGTCAGCTTCAATTACCTACCCCGAGAAGAAAATCAGATGGCAGATGCATTGGCAACCTTGGCGTCCATGTTTAAAACAAACACCAGGGCAGAAATGAAGCCCATTGAGATGCAGACGTTTGAAAAACCTGCTCATTGTTGTAATATACAGGAAGAGATTGACGGAAATCCATGGTACTATGACATCCTGCAATATGTCAAGCTTCAAAAGTATCCAGAAGGGGCAAACGACAATGACAGAAAAGCACTCAGAAAAATGGCAACAAAATATATCCTAGATGGGGAAATCCTATATAGGAGAAGTCATTATCAAACATTGCTGAGATGTGTGGATGCCCGGGAGGTGAAGGAAATCTTAGCTGAAGTACATGACGGGATCTGTGGAACGCACGCCAACGGGCTGTCTATAGCCCGGAAAATTATGAGGTACGGTTATTTCTGGTTGACCATGGAGGGAGATTGCATCGATTACGCCAGGAAATGTCACAAATGCCAAATTTACGCTGACAAGATTCATGCACCCCCATCACCTCTACACACCATGAATTCTCCGTGGCCTTTCGCAGCATGGGGCATGGACGTCATCGGGCAGATCCATCCGAAAGCCTCCAATGGGCACCGTTTCATTTTGGTCGCCATAGACTACTTCACTAAATGGGTAGAGGCAGCGTCTTACGCCAATATCACCAGGACTACAGTTTGTAAGTTCTTAAAGAAGGAAATTATTTGTCGATACGGATTGCCAGAGAGGATCATCACCGACAACGCTTCCAATCTGAACAACAAGATGATGAAGGACGTGTGCACTCAATTCAAGATAACACACCATAATTCCACAGTCTATCGTCCTAAAATGAATGGAGCAGTGGAAGCAGCAAACAAGAATATAAAGAAGATCATAGCAAAGACTACGGATACCTACAAGGATTGGCATGAGAAGTTGCCTTTTGCCCTTTTCGCCTATAGGACGTCCATTCGCACATCAACGGGGGCAACACCCTACTCCTTGGTGTATGGTACCGAGGCAATACTCTCAATTGAGGTAGAGATTCCGTCCTCTCGGGTCTTAAACGGTAAAACTGGAAGAAGCTGAATGGGTGCAGGCGATTCGACCAGCTAAATCTCATTGACGAAAAAGACTAAAGGCCATTTGTCATGGTCGATGTACCAAAAGCGGATGGTACAAAGCTTACAAACAAAAAGGTGCGCCAAGAGAATTCAAAGAAGGGGATTGGTACTCAAGAGAATCCTCCCTATCCGTAAAGATTCTCGAGGAAAATGGACGCCCAACTGGGAAGGACCGACGTCATAAAAAGGCCTTCGGGAGGAGCCCCGATCCTAACAGAAATGGATGGGGACGAGCTGAAAAATCCGTAAATTTCGATGTCGTCAAGAAATATTATCTCTAAAAAAAAAAATTGAAAGCTCAGACGAAAAACCCAAACCAAGGCGTCTTGAAGCAAAGGAAGGACTCGAGTTGAAAACCCGCAAAGGGCGGCTCGGGTAAGTTGAAAAGTTGAATATCCAAGAGAAGGGCATCTTCATGAACATTGTGAAGAGAAGGCTTGAGCAAAAAAATTCTACACCGGTTGTGTGGTCATGTATCATTCATATCAAGATAATGAGGGATCTTGTATTTTCATACTTAACTCATGTGTGTCATACCTTTCTTTTCAAGATATCTCAAGCCCTTAATCGTAATAAAGCCGTGTTTTTGAGCATCCATTCTCGGCCTTCTTGTCAATTTTAGTCAAATAAGATAACATAGGCTTATAATGAAACAAGAGATTTGAGCATTACTATGATTTAACCTTGAAAATGCAGGTGATCAAAGAAAACGATGTTAACTCCGTCCTCCAGTTCCCTACATAATAATGGCTAGGAAGGTGAGAAGCTTTAAACAACTAGGTAGGATGACCAATGGCACATGTCTTATCTACCCAAGGAAGGCACACGAGATAACAAAAGAGATCTCTTGGGTGAAAACCATAAGGGCAAAAAAAAAAACTCTTTAAAGTGAAAACCCGAAAGGGCGCTTTTAAAATTCCAAATCATAATTGGAGAAAAAGAAAGGTTGAGATGGTTGAACTTGATGGTGAGGCGGAGTATCGATGCCGTGAAAAAGGAGAAAACGGACGTCAAGATCAAATGAGGACCAAAACAAGCCCACCCAGAGATTGACTCTCATGCATCATGAATAGTCAAGCATCACTAGAATTAGGAGCATGTCAATTCATTCATTTGTCATAGCATTTTGTTTTCGTCTCGCATGTATATCTGCATATCCAAAGAGACATCAAGACCGTCACGGTGTGAATCCTAAATGAGAAAACAATGTTTTACATACAAAAGACACATGTTTTCAAGCTCTAGAGAGAGGTTCTATATAGGAAGAATCCTTCTTTCTCGAGGTTTTGAAGCTGAAAGTTCTATATAGGAATGATCGACAGCTCCTGTGGTGAAGACTCACAGATTCTATATAGGAAGGACTCTCAGTCAAAGCAATTCACCCATGACACGCAAGATTATATAGGAAATCTCTGTGTGTAAAGCTTAAGAGTTCTATATAGGAAGGGCTTTGAGCTTTATTGTCTTAGAGTAAAAGGTTCTATATAGGAAGAACCTGTAGCTCGAGATTCCAGACGCCAAAAAGTTCTATATAGGAGGGACTGATGGCTCCAAGGTGAAGACTCATGATTCTATATAGGAAGAACTCCTAGTCAAAGCAATTCACCTATGACACAGGGTTATAGGAAACTGTTGTGTCGAAAGCGAAGAGTCTTATATAGGAAAGGCTCCGAACTTCATTGTCTTAGAGTGAAAGGTTCTATATAGGAAGAACCTGCAGCTCTGAGACTTCAGACGCCAAAAGTTCTATATAGGAAGGACTGACGGCTCCAGGATTTGAAGACTAGCAGTTCTATATAGGAGGAACTCCCATTAAGGAAGAATCCATCATGGCGCGAAAGGTTTTATATAGGAGAAACCAGCGTTGAAAGCAAAGAGTTCTATATAGGAAGGACTCCAAGCTTTATTGTCTCAAAGTGAAAGAAATGACTCATAATTCGGGATGTCAGAGCGAAGGGTTCTATGTCGAAAAGAGCCTGTAGCTCCAAGATCGGAAGGTGACGAAGCTCTATATAGGAAGAACTTACGAGCCTGAAGATTCAGCCAAGGAAGAGCGGAGATGTCCAAAAGAATTCGTTCTTCCAAAGCTACAAACAGGGAAGTCTGATAAAAATGAGAGCGAAGGGTTCTATGTCGAAAGAGCCTGTAGCTCCAAGATCGGAAGGTGACGAAGCTCTATATAGGAAGAACTTACGAGCCTGAAGATTCAGCCAAGGAAGAGCGGAGATGTCCAAAAGAATTCGTTTTTCCAAAGCTACAAACAGGGAAGTCCGATAAAAATGAGAGCGAAGGGTTCTATGTCGAAAGAGCTTGTAGCTCCAAGATCGGAAGGTGACGAAGCTCTATATAGGAAGAACTTACGAGCCTGAAGATTCAGTCAAGGAAGAGCGGAAATGTCCAAAAAATTCGTTTTTCCAAGGCTACAAACAGGGAAGTCTGATAAAATGAGTGCTTATGAATCTTTGCTTTGTTTCCCATTCCATGAGAACAAGCAAAGAGGGGCAATCAGAATCACTCATTTTTACTTGTAAATATATTAATATTGCATGTATATTTATTATATGAATGTTACTAATATAAGGTGGTGTGTGCATGTATAAGCTATGTATACGTATTAAGGGTGTATGTATGTCGCGTATGTATCTAGAGTATAAGCGTATTTGATTAATATATAGATGTTATGTTAATTATATGTATGATTATACGTATACTAGAATATTATATTAATTAATGATTGTATAATATAAATATATATTTTCGTATATACATGTATTGCTGTTATAATTATACTATTATTATTATTGGGCTGGTAAAATGAAAAATTAAATATATATTAAACCCAAATAAACATGAAGTCCAAGTCCAATTACAAGTCCAATTGGCCCAAATCTGAATCCCATTTAATTACAATGCAGGGAATGGCGCGTGGCCGTTGGATCAAGATTCGATCCAACGCCACGATGCAACCGAGGTCAAAAATATTCGCCGGTAGCGTGTTCCACGCGTATGGACCGTTCGAGTGCCACGCGCGCGTGTGGTCCACGCGCGGACGCTTTAATATCCCACGCGCGCGTAAGATCCACGCGTTCTGACTCCTCGACTGCGGAGCTCCACGTGGCGAAATCTGAAGCCGTCTCATCAAATCGAGGCTTCATCCAGGCCGATCGTTCTTCAAGCCATCTCGACCGTTAGATCAGATCTAATCTAACGGCCGAAAACGCGTCGGCCGGCCGGCGAGAACGACCACACCGCCACCGCGCCCGATATTCAGCCCCGCGCGTTGATTATGCCAAAGACAACAAGCAAAGTGTCGTTCAGATTCAAAAAAAGGAAGATGCAACTTGCAACCAAAAAATAGAGGCAATAATATATATGAAACGGGGCTTTTGTAACGGGAGATTAGCGAAAAAGATTAAAAAAAAAAAGAGAACAAGGGTAGTAGTAAAAAAAAGAGATCTTGTAATACAAAAACCACGAAAGTTGTAAACATCGAAGATAATCAAAAAGGCGATCCAGTGGTAATTTTTTGTCTTTTTTTCTTACTTGTTTTCTTTACATGCATATGCGAAAGATTAACAAAAAAAACAGAAATAAAAGAGGAGAGTAGTCTTACTGAGTCGTTTTGTGGGTCTTCCCCTCCCGGTGATAAGCCTTTCGGCTTCTACAAGCAGATCCGGTGAACTAAAGGAGGAGAAGACCCTTTGTATTTGTGTTTTGGTCTAAAAATATTTTTTTTGAGGTTCGTATTTCCTAGATCTACGACAAAATAGGCGTATCCTCCGAATCCAACCACGGATTCATGTTGAGAACGAAAAGAAGGTTATTTTGGTGTATTTTGGGAGCCTACCGGCGCCGGTTAGCGCGGCCGGGCCGGCGGAGAGAATACGACGGCCGGCCCGATTCGGGTTTCGCAAGAACATTTGAGAGAAAATGAAGAACGGTTTGGGTTATGGCGAAAAATGAAACAAAGAAGGGGAAAATGGGTCTCGGTCTAAAAATAGGCTTTTTATAGTTATTATTATTTTTGAAATGGGTAAATTACACACTTAATCCCACCGCGTTTTCAACATTTTCATTTTTGTCTTGCCGCATGGTATAATCACAATCCTAGTCCTCCTGATGTTTCAAAAGGTTACAATTTCGTCCCTAAATTACACCGAATCAGTTTCTGAATGGTAAAATTACGCCTTTAACCATCCCGCGTTTTTGAATTTTTCACTTTGGGTCTGCCCCTTGGTCTAATTACAGTTCGGGTCCTTTTAGGTTTTGTTTGTTTCGCAATTTCGTCCCCAAATTACATATTATTGTTCTTTAATTTCTGCCACTGACTTTTGTTTTTCTTTCATTTCAGTCTTGTATTCTTTGTAAATACTAATGTTCGTATTATAATCGTATATGTTGATGTATTCTATTATTTTATTTTATTTTATGTCACTCGTATATGACTCGTATTCTATGTTTACATATATATGTGTATTAAGATTATAATGGTCATGCGTCTTTTATCCGGTTATTCATATTAAGCATGTTATGTTTTAATTGATTCGTACATGGTATATTTTGTATTTTATATGTGTGTGCTTTCTTATTTTTTAGGGCTACATGTTAGTATATTTACCCTTTTTATACGATATGTTGACCCATATATGTTGAAATATGTTTTATTACTAGTATGCATTTTTTTTAATATTTGTTCGTCTACATATACTTATTCCTGCCTTGTTATTTTGACATATTATAGTTGTTTTTATCTATTATTTAGAATAATATGTATATGCATGTTTTAGTCTAGAATATCATCTATGTTAGATTAATATTCTGTTATGACAATATTTACTACATTTAAACATTTTACCATGTTTTATATTTTTTGCCATTAAGATTGCATATCGAGATATAAATTGTTAATGCGGTGTCCTTTTATCCGAGCGTAAACGGGGACAGTATCAAGCGTAGTGATAGTGGTTGGGCGTTTATTCTCGGGTAACGGGACCCTTAAAATACATTCGCAATTATGACCGAAATTTAAAATAATCGTCACTCTAATCCGAAAAATCCAATATTAATAAAGCGGTAATTATTAAAGTACCAATTTTGGGCGGTGTGGGGGTGCTAATCCTTCCCCATCCGTAACCGACTCCCGAACCCTGTCTTTTTGAATCTCTGGTTTTGTGGTGTCCGGCCTACCTAAGTGGCCGGTGGCGACTCCATTTTTTATGAGGTTTTTTTGTAAACCTCACGGAATAAATATTTTATATCCAAACACCTTTCAAAAACATCCTTCGAAAAAGCCATATTTTTATTTTAGCGATAGATAAAAAAAAAGACATTCGCTACACCAAGAAACAAAATGTGGTGTCAAGGTCCACTTCTGAAGTTGAGTACAAAAGTTTAGCTAACTCAGTTTCAGAACTAATGCGGATTGAACAACTGTTACAAGAAATTGGGATAATGATACAAGGAACGCCAACAGTTTGATGTGACAATACATCTACAGTTTCAATGGCTGCAAACCCCACCCATTATGCTCGAGTTAAACATGTCGAAATAGATCTGTATTTTGTTCGAGAGCGCGTACTTGCTGGACAGTTGATTGCAAATTTTGTCCCTTCCGGTGAACAAATTGCAAATATTATCACAAAACCCGTTCCCCATGTTTCTCTCTCTCATATGAGGACAAGGCTTGGCGTGGTTACTCGTGACTTTGTTGAAAGTTTAAAGGGTGAAGAAAACGAGGAGAATGTAAGAGTATAAAGCAGTTAGTCAGTTGTGATTCTGTTATGGGTCAGTTACACAACTGGCCTGTTAGTTGAGCAGATAATCTCTGCAGGCTTTATACTATAAATAGGCATGATGGGTCTCAGTTGTGATTATGTAATTTTCAATGATTAATCTAATATTATTCTTCAGATTGTTTTTCATTCGTGTTTTTGTATTTCCTTCTTGTTTGTATTTAACCTATCATTCTCCGATCATCGTCTTTACCACTTCTATCACTAGATTCTAACATTCTTTTTGCCTTTAAACCTTGCAGCAAGCTTATCTGTTAACATGCAATCGAAACTCATGATTCTCAAACGCATAGATATATTCAAAAACAACTCCTGCAACACACTCCTCTGCTCCATTCAGCTATGCGGTGGACTGAACCTGAAGACCGTGACGTCCACGTTCACCGCACCATTGTTAATGGCATAAGCATGCACGCTCTTAGATGGAAGAGCAAGATGGTTCGGACGATGGTGAAGGAATGTTTAACATGGAGATAAAGAGAGTTTTACTTGGCTCTTAGTGAGGTTTGTTGAATGCAGGTTGAGGTTCTCCGGAGCTCTCTTTTATAAGGGCTGGATGGGGTGAGGGCACGTGCCAACGAGGAAGACAAGTGCCTTGGTGAGTTGTCATGGCTCAGATGTCGATATGGATCACGTGGTCTGGGGTAACGTTCGCATGTCAAGTTCGCAAAGGGTCATACTTGGTTGTTTGCACGGTCGTGGTCCGCTGGTACATTCGCAAAGGGTTGTAATTGGGTGTTCGCATGGTCGTGAGTTCGTTCCTGGGAGGTTCGCTAGTGGCGGTTCACAAGTACTAACAGGTTCCCTCAATCAATGCCTTCGAAAGAGGATATTCCGATAAAAACACAATGCCGAGACACCATCGCTCCAATGCAACTATGCTACAAGATAAGCAGATCAGCAAGGTTTCAGTTTGTACCACTTTATGGCACTCCTTCGACTAAAGGAGACTGATGTTGTATCTTTGCCAAACTTCTGTAGAAAAACCCCACCCCCAAAGAGGTCGAGACTCACCTCTGTGATTCGTAAAATCCCCAGAGCTCGCAAGCCCCCAGGGTAATCTAGCCTCACGAGAGACCCTCCGAAAGGTCCTACCTTCGGAGACAACATCACCGTCTCTATGGCACGCTCCAAACGACCATGGAGACTTATCAACCCCGGAGACCTCCTGATCTCGGCCATTACGTCAAGACAAGACAAACATCAAATTCGACTGAACTTTCATCCTGACAGCCTGCCAGCACGTTAGTAGTCATCACTAGGCCTGGCAAAGTCTCGTCAAGCGTCCCGCCTTCCACTGCTCCAAGGGGATATAAATACCCTTAAGACTGAAGGCAAAAGGGACGCTCTGTCCACTCCCCAACTCTCTCTTCACTATCCCTCTCTCTCGACCAGTGGTTCTCCGCCAACATCAGAGTGGGTGAACCACCACTAACAGTGGCCAACCACCGCCTGGTCACTGGCTCAGCCCTGCCAGCGGCTCTCAGCCCCAAGCAAACTAGGGATGAACCACCCAATTCAACGACCAACCATGGTCCTTTGTGGCTCTCGGCTTGTCTTCTGACGAGTGAACCACCCATTGTCGTCCCTATAACTTCCTCATACCACCATCTCCGCTCCCTTTGTCTGGTATCGCCCAAAATCAACATCAACACCAATTAATAGATCTCTCCTTACGTTTTTTAACATTAAAATCTATATATTTTCAAATATATTTCACCATCGGAATTAAAAATATTTCTATTAATTAAAAGATAAGTTTGGGCTTTGCTATTTAAAGCATAAAATACTTTATAGGGCTTAAATTAGATGCTTAAAAATAAACACCCAATCAGGGGTAGTACTATAAGGGAATAGTGGGGCGTGGTTCCCTTTCTGTTCATATATATATATTCAATGTAAGTTTAAATATTTTAAATGTCCGTTTATTAAATTTAATATTTTTAATTACTCCTTAATAAATGAGGTTGAGTTCTAAATTATCTGTCGGAAGTGCTTCATATTTCATAATGATTGTATTGATTATGTTTACTAGTATATTTTATTGAATAAAAGTATCCATATACATTATCAAAATAAACGAGTTTGTGTTCCGTCGCTGCACCCGATATAACGTTGTTGCTAAATTCAAAGAAATAAATAAGCTCTTTAGAATGTATAATTCACAAAATGCTAATTCTTTTATTGAAGGAGTTATAAATGCAATAATAAACAATCCATCAAATAATTATATAACTTGAAATAACATATACACATTCAGCGGAATTAAAAATTAAAATATATATGAACATAACTCACCAATAATTATGTTGTAAAGTTAAATCAAAGTAAAATCTGAAAAAAGAAGAAGAGAAAAGCAAACTCCCACATAATTTATATTAGATGAGATTCGAGCTTAAAACTTTAAAGTCCAGGCTGGTAGCCATTGATATAATGTCAAATTTCTTATCTACATGTTAAAGTTAAACAGAGTTTATATATACCAATCTCTTCTTCATTATTCCGGAATGCTTTGAAGCTCAGGACTCCAATAAGCTGTTTTCTTCGAAGAAGGTTTAACCGTTCTTCGATGGATAGCGACGGCGACGATGGGGAATTTGCGCATCCGCCATTAATCTTTCCCAGCATTTGCTTCAAATCTTGCTTCCTAACAACGATCTTCACCCTCAAAACTCCACCCTCGTTGACGTGAGAAACGACGGTGCTACTGCCATTGTTAGCCTTTGCAATGACTTCTAACATGCTGCTTCGTAAAGCTTTCTGGTTTCGAGTTCTCAACTGTTTGAATTCTCTCGTCGGTGATGCCTTTCCTTCCATTTTTTTTCTTACTCGATGAGTTTATGTTTTCTATCTATTATTGTCCAAAACTTTGAAGACCTTAGATTATATATAGCATTGGAAGCTTCACATCAATGTAAGGTTGGCAAATCAAAATATTAAAAAATGAGTTTGAGTTGCAACTGAAACTTGCATTAAAAAATGAGGAAAAATTGTCGGTAGTTGATTTTGTTGGTAGAGTACCAAAACTGTATGTTAACCTAGCTGAGTATATATTTTGGAAGTATATTTTTATGCCCTGTAAAATTTTTAAATTTTATATTCTTTTTGTATAGTTGTTTTAAGGTAAGATTGTTGATATTAAAAATATTAAATGAGATGATTTTTTTGGAGAAAAAATAATCCAACCATTCATTTCAACTCATTCAACCATTAAAAAAATATGTAAATTTATTAAGTTTTATATTGTTTCGATGATCGAATAAAATCGTCCATTCAAAAAATATTGAGTAGGATTTAGGGTTGAGTTTTAGGATTAGTGTTTAGTACTTAAGGTTTAAGGTGTGATGTTTAATTTTTAGGATTTACGATTTAGAAATTAAAGTTAGAGGGGTCATATATAGAGGCACCAAAAATAGACATATGATTTTTGTTTAGTTTGAACTCATGACCCATGGTTGGCATGCTTGTGCCTTAACCATTTGAGCCAAGTACTCATATCTATTATGTGCTGGGATGATTAATACTTGAAGTAGAAATCTTAGGGTTTTAACCCGAATAAAATATCAGTCTGACTCTTCACCTACGCAACGATTAATCCCCCACAATTCTCCTCAGTTCCAGAATCTTCTGCCCCTCATCCTCTCTTCCTCTTCCCTCATCGGCCACGTCTCCAATATCCCTCACCATCGCGGCGTGGATGTCACCGCCGCTATCGGTGTGATCGTCATCACGCACTGATCTCGTCCATGTGCACCACTCGCACAGTCGTGCCGCCATCCGCCCTGGAGAGCAGCTCAAAGGTTTGACGAGAACCCAAGCGTCACCCCTGTTTCCTCTGATTTAGGCTGCCTTGACCTTTCGTTCGCCACGCCGCTACTGCTATCTTTATCTCTGTGCCATGGCGAGAAAAATCCAACCAGCCGATCGGTTGACCGACACTAGCAAGGGCTTCACTAGAGCTTCATCAATTCTGGCCATCTCGAATTCATTTTAGGTAAGATTTGTTTAAATTTCGGTTTGTTTTGATGAACTCTGGGTTTAGTTGAATCGTATGTCTGATGGGCTATATTTTCCGGCAGAGCAGCGACCTTTGGAGTCACCGGCGACGATTCTGGTGTACCGCTGGCGAGTTTGCTAAGTTTGGGTAAGTGGGCCTGAACCGGTTTGAGCAAACCGTCTAAACCCGATCTAACCAACCCGATTTGATAACACACCAGGCTTATTATAAACTAATTAGGCTGGCCTGATTCTTATGGCCCAACAACCTTGGGTCTTAACCCAACCCGAGTCCGACCGAACTGACCCAGCCCAAACCCGACCCGTTTGACCTAAACCATTGACCAATGACATCATCATGATGTTAGCATTGACCGATGATGTCAGCATGATGTCATCATTGACCGGTTGACTGATGACATTAGCGTTGACTGTTGATGTTGACCAAAAAGTCAACTTTTTCTGAAAACTTTTATCCTATGTTTTTTGACATCCTGAGTCCAATTTTGAAGTCCTTTTCACAAAATTTTGACCCGAAAGCCTCCGAATCTGACCTTGAACCCGAGAATGCATGTGTTTAGTTTTTTCAGTTTAAGAGTTTTGATCAAGCTAAGGATTGATTATGGATTATGTTTAATTGAAGGTATTTAAATCTTCGTATTTGAGTTGTTGAGGATGTCGAATTTGGGTTCGAGAGTGTTCGAATGTCATTTTAGGGGGCGACCGATATAGCAAGGATTAAAGGTAATACATTACTACCTCTTGTATGCTTTATGAACATGTTGGTATTCAATTAATGCATACATATTTATGGTGAAGGATATTGTTAACTCTACTTAAGTCGAATCAGATACGAAATATAAGTATGATAATTCAAATAAGATTAACATATTCGATTGAGAAGGTTAATAAATTGAAAAGATCTGAAGTTTTATAAATAATTATAAGGCAGTTAATCTCCAAACCCGATAATAGTGTTAAAGGATTCATAGTCAGAAATATTGGATATGAAATTATGAAAATGCCTTTGAGGTATGAGAATGACTTAAATACCCCCATAACAAAGGAAATGGCCTAGAATTTTACATTCGATCTGATAAATGATTACTTTATCTAAAATCCATGTTCTATTGGGAAAGACTTCGGTATCAAGATGCAAATATGTATGATAACAAAACACTTGGATTACCCGAACTCTGGACAAACACTTGAAGATAAATTTACTACAAGTTCTACGTATACCTGAAATGATCTAAATGACAGTAAAGACTGAATTGATTGGAATATTTGAAATGACCAAAATAACCACATGCACTGAAAATTTCAAATTAGCTGAAATGATGGATAAACCTTCGAGAATTGAAATGAATGAATTGTTTGGAAATACCGAAAGTACCAGAATGACTGAAACACCCTTGGGTATCGAAGTGTCTGGAATACCCTCGAATACTAAAAATGTCAGAGAACACCTCTAAGACTTGGAATAAGAAATATCAATAAATCTAAACGAGTGCAATGGCTCTAAAAGTCAAATTACACGCCTCGTGGTTGTTGGTCATTTCTAATGCTAAGGATTGAGTTCGTGTGATATGTACATGTCTGAATGCTTGGTAAGTACCACGATAATGTGAACTGATCAGTTTTAGTGAACTTGGAGGATGGATAAGCCGTTAGAAGTCTTGGATGCAAATGTCTATAATGCCCCTACGTGATAAAGCCTGACTCATGTACGACAGTCACTCCTGATATTGCTATAGTACATGGAGAATACCGTATGAATACATGTTTGATTTCTCGTAACATTTTCAGTGATTCACTGATGAAGGCGATCTACTCTATCATACACTGTAGTCAGTTCTGAGAAACGAATACTTAAGGTGTACCTATCCAGTTGAATGGTAAGCACTATAATGATGGGTTCCGATTAGTACAAAGGGGCTTGGAAACCTAATCAACAACTAGAATTTCAGAGTTCAACAAATCACCGTTTATACCTTGTTGGTTTCAATTACCAAATTGCCCATAAATGTCAAAATAACCAGAATACCCTTATGAGAAAATAGATTGGAACACTCCTGATATGTTTAAATCCCAAAATGAGTTTGATATATCTGAAATCTTTATTGGTTTTGATCTTCTATGAATTTCAAAATATATCCTAATACACTTGAATTCCTGCATACTCAAGATATATCATAGTTTTAGAATGTCTTTGATGTATAACTCTTGAAAACCTGGAAGAATTAGATATTTACCAGATTTCTTTGAATAAGGTTCTTGAATTCTGAAATCAAACTAGACGGGACTACAGTTTTGAGTTTTCCTACTACTTTTAATAAGGACATCAAAGTGATAATTTGGAATCATCCAGTGTTTTCCAAGTATACTTGAAAAATCTTCCTAACTGGAATCCAAGCCCATCCGTTCTATTGTCAAGTGATCAAGTTAACCGAAGCAAAAATATGACTTACAGTTCCTGATATCTGATATCAGTATACCTGGTTCATAGGTCTTGATATTCCAGCTCCACTAATTACCTATCTGTCTGTATCCTGAATTCTTGACATACTGCTGCTAATTACTGAGATGACTATTTCCTTTCAAAATTGTTTTACTAGGTACTAGATATTGATTTAATATTCTAGGCTCAACCCTAATCAAGCTGGTAAGTTCGCCCGTATTCGGTTCCTATGCTTCGGCTAGGGTCCTCCCGTATTCAGTTCCTACGCTTCGGCTAGGGTCCGCCCATATTAGGTTCTTAGCTTCGGCTAGGGTAATTCCGCCAGTATTAAGTTTCTAGCTTCGACTAGAGTAATTCTGCCCGGACCTAAGGTATTCCCTTAGGATGGTACCTACGCCCAATGGGCCTGGGTTAATGTCTTTATAGATACATCCCATAACTGCATATTGGAGTACAATTGGAGGGTAGATAAGAATTTAAAATGAACCGTAATTGGAACATGTTGTTACCCGGAACACCCTGACAGTTTTATATTCTACCATATACCTATTTTAACTTATATATGCATGTGTTTACAGTATCATTTGGTAGTTTTGTATTACTGAGCTTTCTCAAGCTCATGTTCTTACCATCACAGGTTAGATGAAATCCATCATAGTATGGTGATCGACATCAGTGTTGGAGTTCTCTCGGCATTGCTTCGGAGTACGGTACTAGTACAATTAGAGGTCATGTATGTCATGCATTGTTTTATGTTGGTGTCTGTAATGCATTTTCCGAACTACTGTTATATGTTTAAATGATCTTTTGAAATGGTATTTTAAACATAAGTTTGTTTTATAGTTTTTAATGTATTAGAAATAAAATAATTTTGTTCAGGTCTTACTGTGGGTCGCTCTTGTGACTCTAATGTGACCTCCTAGAATCCGATGCAAGGCATAGGCAGGTTTTGGGAGGTTACATAAAATATGTTGGCATAGTATAAAACTTAAAAGTTTTATATATTTTTGGACGATTGGATAACTGAAATTAATAGTAAAAAATGAGAATATTTTTTGAAAAAAAAAATTAATCTCAACTATTAGATCCAGTTAATTTAATGTTTTTAAAACATATAATTTTTGACAAATCCTAAATCTAAACCTAATCCTACCTAGAGGGGAGGAGAATGAAGACTCTAAGGGAGGGAAGAAAAGTGTTCCTAGTGGGTCTTACGGAAATATGAGGGAACAAAGATGAACAACTTGACCAACCGGCTAAATATGCTTGCTCTAAAAATATATAATTTAACTTTATATTAGATAAATTGATTTTAACTCTCTCTATGTACATAAATGTACATGTGCTGCGGCATACGAAAGTCAAAAGAACCAATGGTGTATTTGCATTGAGAGACTTTGCTTACCTCATTTGTCAAGCAGACTCGTTTCCTTGTAAACTAAAAGAATCCTAATACCATTCTTTTTTTTCTTAATATATACTTTGTTACATTCTTCATTAATTTATTCAAGCTTTTATTATCTTCTCATGTAAAAAGAAAAACAAAACAAAACATTGTTGCTGAGCTGGATTGAGCAACTCGTTTACGTGAAAGAGGGTCCTCAAAATTTTTCTTAAGAATTTATTTATTTTATTTTTTGGTGAAGAATTCTGAAGAATTAATATATCAGCAAATTTATGAGATGATATATACTTATCCAGAACTCGAAAAATCAAATTTGATCTACTTGAACTCAACTTCTAATTTGATTTGATTATAAAAAAAGTTGGCAACCAAAATTCATTCAACCAAAAACCAAAATTTGCTTGAACCCTATATGACTTGAATTCAAAAATTTTATTTTAAACAGCCAGAAAATGACACAGACAAATAACTCAAAATGATTCGAAACTATAATGATTCAATTAAAAAATCTTGAGTCATCAAACTCATTTAATTCGAACTCGAAATAAACCAAATTTAAAACTAACTCAAACATAAACAACCCTAAAAATTTTAAATCCAAAACTTATTATTATTATTATTATTATTATTATAATTAAGGGTGGGAGTGTTTGGGTGAGCACAATTGAAAGTAAGTCAGATACATTGGTCTGAATGAAAATTGTAAAATTGTTGAGCTGTGGAACAGCTGTGTTTTGTGATCAATCATTCTAATAATCTCAGCTAACTTCAATTCTGATATCCTACCTGAGTGCTTAATTAACATATTTTATATATTAATAAGATGCACCAACCTCTTTTTATGCCTTCAAATTTTATGTGAATTAGTGCCTTCTTTTTTATAATATATGAGCAGAGGTATCAATGATTGACAACAATTATCATTTTCCCTCAAGTCGCCGGATACCATCAAACTCCATGATCATTAATCATTGGATAGTTAATTAGAATAAATTGTCCACGTTACTTGGTGTAGAATTGTGTTTTTATTATTTTAATTATATTACTCATATACTCATCATTTTCGAATCCGATAATACAATATTTTAAGAATAATTTAAATATATAATTTTTTAAATATCTACATCCTATATATATATATTTAAATATAATACTAGGGATATAAATTTGGGTACTCGGTCGGGTCAAGTCTATAATAGCCAAATCGATACAGGGTTGCCCGATCCAATCTGAGGTGTCACATTCAGGCCACCGAAGCGACCCACGTTACAATTTCAGATGAAACAAATTGTTAAGCCATTTAAAACCATAAAAAAAATTTAGAATAAAAAAATACAAGTTTAGAAATTATTAATTTAACATAACAATGTTCATAAATACACGTTATAAAACGAGTTTCAAAAGCAAATGTAAACAAGACGTGACTACATGCCCCCTAATTACACAAGTACCGTACTCCGCAAGTAATGCCGAAGGAACTCTCGTACTGATGCCGATAACTTGCAATGTGTTTGATCTTTTAACTTGTGATGGTAAAAATAGCATGAGCTTGGAAAAGCTCAGTAATAGAACTTCCAAATTGTAACACCCCGGAAAATAGGCTAGAAGATTCGGGTGAATTATCGGAATCGGGTTGAAATTTTGGGTTAGGCTTTGGCTAATTAATTAATTCTGGAAACTAATTTGGGCAATTAAATTGATTTCTGATAAATTTATTGTGACAAGTATTTGCGAAAAATATATTTAATGAGTTTAATAAAGGATAAAATTGAATTTGAGTAATTTTAAATGGGTTGTTTTAATATTAATCAATTGGTGACTATTTTACAAAAGGTTGTAAAATATTAATAATGACATTTTGTAAAAAGAACTAAAGTGATGGTTTTATGGTATTATTTAACACATTTATTAAATAAAGCTTTTACCACCTATTTCTAATTAGAACTTGACAATGATTATTATTTTCTCAAGAAAGAAAGCTGTGTCTAAACTTATCTCTCATCTTCTCTCAAGATTCTCTCAAACACCATTTTAGTTTTCTTGATTTTCTTATCCAATTTCTATTCATTTTTTTCTTAAATCGTTTCTAATCAATAGCCACACAAGAGATTTTGATTTCTCTCATCTTGTTCAATCGATTTCACGTTGGAAGATTGGAGGAGCAATCTTCATTTTCAATTTCCAATTTATGTGGGTAAGCTTGGATTTTCTAATGATCTCCTAATTATTTTGTGTTAATTTTCTATCAATTCTATTGTCTTTTGATGTTTAAATGAATTTTAATAGATTAATTTAATTTCTAGATGTTAAAGAGTAAATCATAATTTGATAGATGGAATCTAAATGTTTTAATTGGATTATGAGTAATTCTTGTGGGATAGATATAATCTAATATCAATTTTATGAAATTGATTTCGGAATTAATCTAATTGATTGGATTTAAATTTGGATTCTTAGATGGGGATAATTGGTAGAGTGTTGATTTAAGTAATAAATTAAATATTAGCGTGCACCATTTATGTTCGATGAAATGTTGGTGAGGACTGTCATCTAGCTGAGAGAAAAAAAGGGGAAAAGGACAGAACATAGAAGCAGGGCAATAGAGCGCTCGAATCAGGGCGCTACTGCACTACCCCTTCGTAGTGTTCAGGGGTTACGTGAATGGCCCTGGTGCCATGACCTTGATATACGTATGTAGTTAAAAAAAGAATGATTTGGTTTTGGCTACAGTAGCCATTTGTGAGCCAATTGTTGGCTGTAGGTTTTAGAAAAATAATAAGGGTTTTAAAGATATTAACGGGAATTGGAAACAGATTGTTTCGTGTTTTGTGAGTAAAAAAAAAGGTGTTACGAATGTAGTTGGGTGATCGAAAGGTTTTATTAGATTGGTTACTTTGACGTGGTCCAATTTTATTGACCCTTGCACTTTCTTGTGAAAGATGGCAAGTGTTCGGACAATTTTCGATTGGACGTCGAGGCTTTGGCGTTGAGACGTTGGCACCAAGATGATGGCATGTTGGTGAGTGCAATTATAAGTTGGTTCTTAAAATAAGTTTGAACTAAGGTTTGGGGGTTAAGTTATAGCCTAGCAAGCTTAACTAAGCTCGGAAGTAAGTTTTCTCTATTTTTGCTTTTGAATATCGGTTTGATATGAGATTTGATTTGCATATTTTGGATTATAAACATGGTTTGTTTTACTTGCCGTAAATGCATCGTTTTGGATTAATATGCAATGTTTATTAAAGGAATGTGGATGCCTATGAGCATTGAGATTTGTTCCTAAAAGGAATGTGATGTTGCCTTTGGCAATGTGGTTTTACATATGAAACGGTTTGAGAAAATGCATTGAAAAATAGTAAGTAATGTGTTTGAAAATGATATATTGGCTATGTGACGTAAATGAGAAAGTATCGGATATAGTTGGCTAGCCATAGGATTAAAGTGCACTATAAAAACTAAAATCGATTGTGTGAAATTCTTCGGTTACACAATAGGGGTAGTGTTATTGTGAAGTGATAGGGGTAGTTCTATTCTCGGCCGAAGTGAGTTATGGTGGAGGTAGTACTGCCATGAGAAAAGACTTGATAAGGGTAGTGCCATCAAGGGAATCCGTGTATCCGAATATATGTGGATAGGGGTAGAACCATCCAAGGATAGATATGAGTCTATCCGGGGTCACTATAATTGCCAATATATGAGAATATACGTGATATATGAGAAAATGCTTTGTTTTAATTATGCATGAGACTTGAGAAAGTGTTTTGATGCATATGGTTGTTATGCATGATTTGGTGGGAAACAAATAAGAAAATGCTTTGGTTTGATTAAGCTCGAGACTTGTGAAAAGTGTTTTGATGAATGTGGTAGTTATGCATATTATGTTTTCAAAAGAAGTAAGCAAATTGTGTTGGCTTTACACTTATATCCT
Source organism: Hibiscus mutabilis (assembly GCA_019671005.1). Taxonomy (NCBI): domain Eukaryota; kingdom Viridiplantae; phylum Streptophyta; class Magnoliopsida; order Malvales; family Malvaceae; genus Hibiscus; species Hibiscus mutabilis. The sequence continues at coordinate 23,366 of JAGYYJ010001761.1, forward strand.
ACTTTACTATGAACGCATGGGTTCTGCCGGAAGAAATGATGCTTTTGATTTGGTTAAGCATGTTGTATTAAAATGTCATGAGAATAAAAAGATGATTATGAACGCATAAAGATATGTCTTGAATAAGCATGTTTTATTTAAATGCTTTGGAAATGCCGAATTTGGCTTACTTTGATACGAGTTTCTATTGTTGGTTTTGGTTTGAAAATGCATTACGTTTTACTTTTTGAGCACACTCACTAGGAATTATATGCTTACGCTTTCTTTTCTCCCGTCAATGTAGTGAATAAAGCAAGTTCGGGGTTGTGGTTTGAAGCAAGGTGGATTCTATGACAAACGTATTCAAAGGGTATGGTTACGATATTAATATTATTTGTAATAAGACAATGTGAGTAGAATAATGAGATGGATTGTTTTATTTAGGGAATGATAACTTGATTGATTTTATATTACGTTAGATGATGGTTGTACTTAAGGATTAAGTTGTTGGTATTATTTTAATCCTTTGTATACTTGATAGTTAGGATCAAATGATTTTAATGGTTTAAATAATGATTAGATTGATTACTTGTGTTCAACGAGTACTTGTGGTTATATGCTTTAATCCCTTAATTATTCTATAACCTATGTTTGAGGTCTTGTCCGTTTGGTGCTTATTGATTAATGCTTTATATTGTTAGGAAGCACACCTTTAGATTTTTTGTATAATTATGTGTTGTTGAATATTTGGCATGTAAATCTTTGATTGGTTGAAGAAGTTGTTGTGTTTGGCATTGTTCTTTTAGTTTGGATGTGTTTTCTCAATTTGGAATGATTGGAAGGGTGTTTTTGATAGGGTGTGACCACGCCTTGTGATGGACGCAAGTCTGGTAGTATTTACAAGGGTTGGGAGTTTGTTCCTTGTTTAATGTTAGTAAAATATTAGAAGCATGTCAGAGTTATCGAAAGAATTTGAGTAATTTAAAATTGGGATTCGAATCCCTGAAAGGTATTTTTGTGCGGCTCGTATTGGTATGGCCTATAGTTAATTCGGTTAATGGATTTTACCAAGTTTAGATTCTTTACATTTTAGTCACTGTATGTTGTTGCATCAATTGAATAAGTAAATGATGTTCGTTTGACATGTTTTTTCGCAAGCATGCTTTTAATGTATCTAATTGTTCTATGAAGCTATTATAAATGTTAGTCCTTGTAATTTGGTTGTTTTATGTTTTAGTTCTTAGTTTCGTATTTTGCTAAGTTTGATGCTTATTTGTTATCCGTTGGAGCTGAAATTTGACATGCTGCCATGAAATATGACTAATTAATAATTGGTAACCTGAAACCGTTGTAAGTCCCTATAATTGTTTAGATTTACATTTTGGTCCCTAAAATACTCATTTTGCAATTGAGTGCCTTATCGATGTTCGAATAGAATGAAAATTGAATCGTTGCTTGTATGAATACCTTAAGTCTTAATATGCATCTAGACAAGTTAAAAGAAAAAATGGACCATAATTCGAGTAAGATAGTTTAGGTTTGCTTCAGCAAACTTGATGTGATCTTCTTGGTTCGGGTCTAACGACTAGGCCGGGTTAAAGGGTTACATTTGGTGGTATCAGAGCCAGGTTACACAACCTTGGATGGATATAGTTTAATTTGGTTATTTTGAGAAATTGATAAATGTATTTCGTATGTACTCATGTTGTTAATTGCTTATGTTGGGGTTAACCGGGAACACATTGCCTATTACAAATGTTATTGAAAAGGTTTTACAGGTTTGTCTTGGATTACTTGTTGAGCGTACACCCCAACTATCAGGTTTAAACACCGATAACGAATTTGATTTTATATGAGAACTGATTTAATCAATAATTACTTCTGAGCTTAGTAAGCATTGCCTGGATTATCTATAGTATAGGAAAAGTAGTTTTCGATCTTGAGTAGACTTGGTCCTCGATTGAGAGTAGTTAAAAATGGTCTCTGAACTTGAGTGACATTGTCCTCGTTTGTGAGTTTTTGGGTGGTGTTGGTCCACTATTTCGAAGGTTAAAGGTGGTTATTACCATCGATGTTAAAGATATAGATTTTGAAGACAATGAGTTAGTGAAGTGATTTTAATGGAAATGAGCATGCCGTAAAGTGTCGCATGCTTGATAGTAATATCAATTTCTGTAAAGTATGCTCGAGAAAGCGTTGGTTGAGATTCTAATGAGTATTTTAAAGTATTTGAGCTGATAAGGTTATGATGTACACATCAGGCAAGGAAGTAGATGTTCAGGATTGAAACCTGACCAATGATATTTATTATTAAGGAGAACTTATAGTGTATTTAGCGTCATTTTTTATGGGTGGTCAAGGTCTGAAATATGCATAATGCATTAAATGGATTTTCATCTTTAAATGTCAGAGTGCGCAGCAGAATCGTGGAATCTGTAGGTTGATTAAGGAAAGATTGTGTAGTCTATTTATCTTTCTCTATTGCATCGTCTAGTGGATTCTGACTTCACGCAATCATGTATATTAATTGAAGGTAGTTGTTTGAGTGTGCTGAAGTCTTAAAGGTTGGAGTTGGTTTTTGCGATAGAGGTTGGCCAAGAACGGACCAAGTTATGTTGATGAGATTTTGGCCTATGTGGTAATCCAAGGTTTAAGGATGTTCGGGTTCTGAATGTCTGCGTTGTGCAGGAATTCTTTCCTAGAGTACTTTTGAGGGTGTTTTCCCGTGTTGACATATGTATGGGAAGTTGAGTACGGTATTGAGACGTGCCTTGGTGCGGCTCTCGAATCTTTTGTGTCGTGTTGACGAGCATTAGGGAGTGTATGAGCTAAGGATGTGATTGTGAAAATGGTCGGTTTGTGGGTATGTTCAATCGAGAGTTCTTTTTTCTAAAGTATCAACGTGATTGTTAACCACAAGGGTATTTGAGAGCGTTTGGTTGGTATGGGTTTATAGTTATGCCTAGTAGATGGTGAATGCACTAGTGGCATTCAAGTTTGTGATGAGACAAGTATTATGGGGATACTTGGTTTCGTGAGTAGTAAGAGTAGTGGTATTCTCAGGTTCAATGGTACCGAGAAGGATCTTGGTCAACAATCATGAATGGTTTAGCAGGCTTTTGTAGTAGAGCGAATGATTGTTCCTTATTTGGGTAAGTGGAGTTTCGGTTTGGTGGAAGGAATATTGGTTCTGAGAATGTTATTAGTAAGTGTGAGTAGTTAAACATGCACAATGCATAAACACTTATATGTATATATTTAAATATGTCAGTACATGGATACATTTGGGCATGACATTAGAGGTTTTGCATACATATTCATAGACATCTATGAGGGCATATAAGTAATCATGCATACATATGTTCATACTTACGGATGACTTTTCGGAGACCCAATGAAGTGGTGGTGTAAGAAAGGTATATTATGTAAGTTAGCTCTAAATAGGAGGTTATTTGGGGTCTTAAGGTTTTTAGAAGGTGTTAAAGATTGATTTTTGGAGGATGGAGAGCAACCAAGGTTGGTGTTAGAAGTACGTAGTTTTTCTAGGTCCAGATGTTTGTTAAGGTGGTTGGTTGGGAAATCCTAATAGATTATTGCACCGTTCGTAAATTTGTGACAATAGATGTTCTGTTGATTTCGACGTTTGTTGGATTCTATTTGGGATCGTGATTTGGGTTTAGTTAGTTAATTAGTTCTGGGAAAATAATCGAATGTGTTTTCAAAGGAATATGAAAAATTGCATGACTAATATTTTGGAAGGTTATTTAATTGGTTTATCAAATAAAAAGAATTATGTTTTTAATAACTTTTGAAAAGAGACAATTTGGTTTTAAAAGTGGTTTTATGAATTAAATAGAGAAGGGACACAAGCTAAGAAACTTTAGGGAGCAATTGCACCCTTTGCATTTTAACAAACTCAATTTTCTTTTGTTTTAAAAAAAACTACTACCGATGGTTAATATTTTCTCTGAAACATAGTTTTTTTAAATTTTAATTACAACTAAAAACTATTGTTTTCGTATGTTCTATTTTCCTAAAATGTTTTCCAATGATCAGTTGATTTTCCAGATTTATTTCTAATTTATATTGTATCCAAGTGATTTTTAAACTAGAGCGAATTAGTGGATTTTAGGTTAACAACATTTTAATGTTAGAATACAAGGGGCTCATTTTGGTTGTACTCCTATCAAGCAAGGTGAGATATGGTTTCTTATTGACATTTCACACGCATTGTGTCCTTAATCTATTATTTCTATTAACATTTGTGATTAAAATGAATTTAATTGAGTTTAATTTTTTTTATAAGGGTTCAACAACAAATCATGGTTATGTTGTTCAAACCTAATGATTTCTTATTCATTGATATTAATCTAAAAATCGGTTTTGCAAGTTTGATCCTGGAATTAGTTTAAGTGTCTAGTTGAGATAGTTGTTCTTCATGAATTGAGATTGATGTTTGGTTAAATGAAGCCTTTGATGTTGGTTGTAGTTTTGAGAAGTTATTGATTTTTTACGAAGGTTTGTGAATTGAGAATTGTTATGAAGGGTTGATTGGATATTGGAAAGGTTTGGTGCAAGCTAAAAGCGGTTTTTGGTATTTTGGTGTTGTTTTAGCATAAGAATTAGATAGGTTTTGAATAGATTGAGGCAACGAGATACTCGATATCAAATGGGTGGTTGAGTGTTTCTCGATGTTTCTCTGTGGATGAAGGTTTAAGAGAATGGTTTGTAATGGGTGTTGAATCAAGTCTTAGCAGACGACATATTGATAATTGAGAAGATTGATTTTGTGTCAAGTTGTGTCCAGATGGTTTTGAGCTCGAATGTGTAATTGATGATTTGCTTACATCTATATGGCAAGGTTTGATTGAGCCTTTGTTTATTATCTCGGTAATGAGAAAGTTGAGAATTGTGGGTTCTACCTTTGGTAAGGGATGTGTGTGATTAAGTCTTTAGCAACTAGGTGTTGCTCATCGAGAAGATTGAATTTGTGAAAGTTATGCGGTGTAAGTGTAAACAGGGAAGTGTTGGATGAAGGAAGGCTTGTGCTTGTTTTATTCCCTTTACGTAAAATTCGAGAGAGAAAAATTCTTTTAGAGGGGGAGAGTTGTAACACCCCGAAAAATGGGCTAAAAGATTCAGGTGAATTATCGGAATCGGGTTAGAATTTTGGGTTAGGCTTTGGATAATTAATTAATTTCATAAATTAATTTGAGCAATTAAATTGATTTTCGATAAATTTATTGTGACAAGTATTTGCAAAAATTATATTTAATGAGTTTAATAAAGGATGAAATTGAGTTTGAGTAATTTTAAATGGGTTTTTAATATTAATCAAATGGTGACTATTTTACAAAAGGTTGTAAAATATTAATAATGGCAATTTTGTAAAAAAAACTAAAGTGATGGTTTTATGGTATTATTTAGTACATTTATTAAATAAAGCTTTTATCACCTATTTCTAATTAGAATTTGACGACGGTTATTATTTTCTCAAGAAAGAAAGCTATGTCTAAACTTATCTCTCATTTTCTCTCAAGATTCTCCCAAACACCATTTTAGTTTTCTTGAATTTTCTTATCAAATTTTTATTCATTTTCTTCTTAAATCATTTCTAATCAATAGCCACACAAGAGATTTTGATTTCTCTCATCTTGTTCAATGGATTTCACGTTGGAAGATTGGATGAGCAATCTTCATTTTCAATTTACAATTTATGTGGGTAAGCTTGGATTTTCTAATGATCTCCTAATGATTATGTGTTGATTTTCTATCAATTCTATTATCTTTTGATGTTTAAATGAATTTTAATGGATTAATTTATTTCTAGATGCTAAAGAGTGAATCATAATTTGATGGATGAAATCTAAATGTTTTAATTGGATTATGAGTTATTCTTGTGGGATAGATATAATATAATATCAATTTTATGAAATTGATTTCAGAATTAATCTAAATGGTTGAATTTAAATTTAAATTTAAATTCTTAGACGGAGGTAATTGGTAGAGTGTTGATTTAAGTAATGGATTAAATATTAGTGTGCACCATTTATGTTCGATGAAATGTGGTGAGGATTGTCATCTAGCTGAGAAAAAAAAGGGGGAAAGGACGGAATGTAGAAGCTGGGCAATAGAGCGCGTGAATCAGGGCGCTTCTGCAGTACCACTTCATAGTGTGCAGGGGTTACGTGGATGGCCCTGGTGCCATGTCCTTGATAGGCTTATGTAGTTAAAAAAAAGAATGATTTGTTTTGGCTACAGTAGCCATTTGTGAGCCAATTGTTGGCTGTAGGTTTTAGAAAGAAAATAAGGGTTTTAAAGATATTAACAGGATTTGGAAACAGATTGTTTCGTTGTTTTGTGAGTAGAAAAAAAAAGTGTTACAAATGTAGTTGGGTGATCGAAAGGTTTTATTAGATTGGTTACTTTGACGTGGTCCAATTTATATTGACCCTTGCACTTTCTTGTGGAAGATGGCAAGTGTTCGGACGATTTTCGATTGGACGTTGAGGCGTTGGCGTTGAGACGTTGGCACCGAGATGATGACATGTTGGTGAGTGCAATTATAAGTTGGTTCTTCAAATAAGTTTGAACTAAGTTTTGGGGGTTTGGTTATAGCCTAGAAAGCTTAACTAAGCTCCGAAGTAAGTTTTCTCTATTTTCGCTTTTGAATATCGGTTTGATATGAGATTTTATTTGCATGTTTTGGATTATAAACCTGGTTTGTTTTACTTCCCGTAAATGCATCGTTTTGGATTAATATGCAATGTTTATTAAAGGATGTGGATGTATATGAGCATTGAGATTTGTTCCTAAAAGGAATGTGATGTTGCCTTCAACAATGTGGTTCTACATATGAAACGGTTTGAGAAAATGCATTGAAAAACAGTAAGTAATGTGTTTGAAAATGATATATTGGCTATGTGACGTAAATGAGAAAGTATCGGATATAGTTGGCTAGTCATAGGATTAAAGTGCACTATAAAAACTAAAATTGATCGTGTGAAATTCTTCGGTTACACAATAGGGGTAGTGCTATTGTTAAGTGATAGGGGTAGTGCTATTGTTAAGTGATAGGGGTAGTGCTATCACAACGGGATAGGAGTAGTTCTATTCCCTGCCGAAGTGAGTTATGGTGGAGGTAGTACCACCATGAGAAAAGACTTGATGTGGGTAGTGACATCAAGGGAATCCGTGTATCCGAACATATGTGGATAGGGGTAAAACTATCCAAGAATAGAGGTGAATCTATCTGGGGTCACTATAATTGCCAATATATGAGAATATATGTGATATATGAGAAAATGCTTTGGTTTAACTAAGCATGAGACTTGAGAAATTGTTTTGATGCATATGGTTGTTATGATTTGTTGGGAAACAAATGAGAAAATGCTTTGGTTTGATTAAGCTCGAGACTTGTGAAAAGTGTTTTGATGAATGTGGTAGTTATGCATATTATGTTTTCAAAAGAAGTAAGCAAATTGTGTTGACTTTACACTTATATCCTACTTTACTATGAACGCATGGTTCTACCAGAATAGATTTTGCTTTTGATTTGGTTAAGCATGTTTTATTAAAATGTCATGAGAATAAAAAGATGATTATGAAAGCATGAAGATATGTTTTGAATAAGCATTGTTTTATTTAAAAAGATGATTATGAAAATTATAGAATAAAAAGATGACTTTACACTTTGATACGGGTTTCCTTTGTTGGTTTTGGTTTGAAAATGCATTGACGTTTTACTTTTTGAGCTCACTCACTAGGCATTATATGCTTACGCTCTCTTTTCTCCCGTCAATGCAGTGAATAAAGCAAGTTCGGGGTTGTGGTTCGAGGCAAGGTGGATTCCATGACAAATGTATTCAAAGGGTACGGTTACGATATTAATATTAGGTAAACTACCCCAGTGACCACCGAACTATTAGGGCGTACCTATTTTGACCACTAAACTATTGAACTCGTCAATTAGACCACCAAACTTATTAAATCAGCTTATTTTGACCACTGCTGTTAAAAAACTAATGGAGGGGTGGCGGATGAGTGACGTGGCAGTTAACAAAAATTTGTAAAATTACTCATTGTTATTTACTTATTAAACTAATTTGATCTTAATTTTATTTTAATTAAATAAAATTAATCAACCAATTAAATGATGACATGTGCCATCACCCAATTAGATTAATTTACTCAAATTTTAATTTATTTTATTTAATACACGTGTCACCATCTGGTTAAAGGAAAATTAAAGAAGAATTAAAAGTAGCATTACAATAGTTTGAACCTAGGAACCAAGAGGATGAGTTTCAGTGTCTTTACCACTAAGCCAAGCAAGCTATTAGTGATATAATTTGTACACTTTAATATACATATCTTATAATGCAGTAAATGTTAAATGAAAATTAAAGAAGAATAAAGAATGGCATTAAGGTGGTTTGAACCTGGGACTAAAAAAGTAAATTCCCACAAGTTTACCATTGAGCCAAGTTTCTCTTAATGATATAAATTGCACACTTTTATATACATATCTTAGACTACAGTAAATGTTAGGGAAAAAAGAAGTAAAAATGGTTGAAAGGGAACTCTCGAACTTAGATCACTTGGGATGTGTATAATCACACAAAACCTTGAATTTAATTTAAATCTTAAAATTATTAAATATTCGATTTAAAAGAAAAGAAATTCGATTTAAAATATTCAAATATTTTTTTCTTTTTCATATTTAAATTAAATTGAATATTTATTAAAATATTAAATATTCGATTTAAATAAATATTTGATTTAAAAGAAAAGAAAATTGATTTAAAAATGTATTCGAATATTTAAAATATTCAAATATTTAAAGTATTTTAAATTTGATTTAAAAAATTGAATACTTTTTTAAATCAAATTTCTTTTCATTTAAATCAAATATTTATTTAAATCGAATATTTAATATTTCAATAAATATTCGATTTAATTTAAATATGAAAAAGAAAAAATATTCGAATATTTTAAATCAAATTTCTTTTTTTAAATCAAATATTTAATAATTTTAAGATTTAAATTAAATTCAATGTTTTGTGTGATTATACACATCCCAAGTGATCTAAGTTAGAGTCCACTTTCAACCATTTTTACTTCTTTTTCCCCTAAAATTTACTGTAGTATAAGATATATATATATATACATATATAAGCGTGGAACTTTTATCACTAAGAGTAAGTTGGCTCAATGGTAAATATGTGGGAATCTTCTCTCTTGGTCCTAGGTTCAAACTACCTCAATGACATTCTTTATTCTTCTTTAATTTTCCTTTAACATTTACTGCATTATAAGATATGTATATCAAACTATGCAAATTACATCACTAATAGCTTACTTGGCTTAGTGGTAAAAGACATTGGAACTCATCCTCTTGGTCCTAGGTTTGAACCACCATAATGCCACTCATGAATTCTTTTTTAATTTTCTTTTAACCAGGGAAAATATTAAATAAAATAGATTAAAATTTGAGTAAATTAATCCAATTGGGTGATGACACGTGTCATCATTTGATTGGTTGATTAATTTTATAAATTTTCGTTAACTGTCACGTCACCCCCTCCGTTAGTTTTTTAACGGCGGTGGTCAAAATAGGTTGATTTAATAAGTTTGGTGGTCAGATTGACGAGTTCGATAGTTCGGTGGTCAAAATAAGTACGCCCTAATAGTTCGGTGGTCACTGGGGTAGTTTACCCTTAATATTATTTGTAATAAGGCAATGTGGGTAGAATAATGAGATGGATTGTTTTATATAGGGAATGATTACTTTATTGATTTTATATTACGTTAGATGATGGTTGTACTTAAGGATTAAGTAGTTGGTATTATTTTTATCCTTTGTATACTTGATAGATAGGATCAAATGATTTTAATGGTTTAAATAATGATTAGATTGATTACTTGTGTTCAATGAGCACTTGCGGTTATATGCTTTAATCCCTTAATTATTCTAGAACCTATGTTTGAGATCTTGTCCATGTTAGAGTATGCCCAAAGACCAATCATAAGATAATTGTAAATGACATTTTTTTACCTTGTTTATTCATAAAGAGGCATTGTCATTATTATTTTCAGTTACAATTCTGCGTGCATAAATAAACTGAATTATAATAAAGTCCTTAGAATAACATGGTTATTCTAAAATGTCCTTAGTCGAGTATTATTGTGAGTATAGACAACAATAATGCATTAAGACTAATATGTAGTTGATTGATGAAAAAGTGTTGTTATTGACATGGAGATGTCAAAATTAATACATAAGTATGTGTTAGAGAATGACATACTGGACTGACCCGCTGTGAGCATGTTTCTTGGATTATTATGTGACAGTCACAACATTGCTCATAGTGATAATTACATGTATGATCCTCAGACTTGAGATCACCATTATTCAACATCGTGGATGACATATTTTGATACGGTCAAACGTGTGTCGTAACTGACTACACTATAAAGACTGATATTGGATATGTCACAATTTATGTCGTGGAATATGATTGATCAAGATAGGATTTTTCCCTCCTACATAATATGAGTAATATCGTAGGCCACTTGATTAAGTGAGACTAGAAATGCATGGCCATGCTCGAATAAGTTGATATGAGATATCATAGTTATCTGTTTATAATAGTCTACTCAAGATATCAAGAAACATTAGATGGATTATACAAGTGTGACTATTCCATGACTTGTTTCCAATCTAGATATAAAGGACAAAAGGATGTAATACATAAATAGAGTTAATCACGAAAAGGTTATGTCAAATCATGATTTCTTGTAACTTAGGTGACAATGACATATTGCTAGATGTCACTCATTGTTTGTAATATTAGAAATGTTCTAATATTTACTACTAACGTTACATGAACCTACAGGGTCACACCCACAGTTGAAATGAGCATATATTAAACGAACTATATATGTACAAATTTGTTGTACACGGATTTAGTTAAATTAATATATATTTGATATATATAATTTAACTATTGGGTAAATATTAAAAGAAAAATAATTATTGTAATTATGACTCTTTTAATATATAAATAATATAATTCTATTTAAATCTATATATATATATTGAAATCCTAGTTAAGTTGAATTGAGATTATATATATTTGATATATATATATATTGAAATCCTAATTAAAGTTGAATTGGGATTATATATATTTAATATATATATTGAAATCTTAATTAAAGTTGAATTGGGATTATATATATTTAATATATATATATATGTATTGAAATCCTAATTAAGTTGAATTGAGATTATATATTTAATATATATATATATTGAAATCCTAATTAAGTTAAATTAGGATTATATGTATTTAATATATATATTAAAATCCTAATTAAAGTTAAATTGGGATTATATATATTTAATATATATATATATATATTGAAATCTAAATATGAGTTGAATTATGATTACAAAGGCTATATAAAGGCATGAAAGATCTAGTAGTCATTAATGCTTTTTGGGGGGAAAAAACCCTTTAAATAGTTTAGAGAGTTTTTATGTGCTGCGTTCCTTCTAAATGGTTTAGAGAATTTTTATATACTCGTTTCAACTGGGTGAACTACGAGAGGTCGGAGCTTTATTGTTACGGCTTAAGAATCGACATCGTGGAATCGTGATTGAATATCTATCTCCTCCAAACTCGAATTCAGATTTTAAACAGGTAATTCTTCTCCCTTATTCACCCCGATTCGTTCCTCGTACATGGATCTCTGGTGGTAATCGTTGGATAATTTTTCCGCTACGCCATAGGGTGTACGGCGTGGCCCAACAATAGTATCGAGCCACTTGTACGATACGAATTCGGGTTTTAATTACTTGGGTGATGTAATTGTATGAGATACATGTTATTTTCAATTTATTTAGCGAATATATGATATTTGTATGAGCAAATCCATTCAATCACGGTTAATCTGTTAATCCAATTAAAAGATTTTCCTAAGATTGATGATTAAGAGTTAATCATCAGGATCTTTGTCGATATGTTTTGAAATATTATATGTTAACATATTCAATATGGAGTTTTAAGGTTTTAGATGTTAAGTGTTAACATACGCGGGTTATAATTATATATTAGACTAATGGTTAGTTTATAGATTTCGTGCGGGGAATTAACAAGAGTTGTTCCAGTAAAAACCTCGTAGATTTTAAAATCCTAAAAAAAGAACGCGATAATATTGATAAAAGTTATCAAATCGTGAGGTTTTTACACAGCAATTAAGATGCTGGTCTTAAAAAAAGTTCTTGCCGCTGACCGGGCAGGGGTAACCCCGTCAGCAGCTACAAGCCCGCCGAAACCCCGCAAGGGGCTTGACCCCTACGTAGGAACAATCTAGAAAGACCTCAATTACAAACCTCGTCGTTACTATGTTTGTTTATGCACAATGTTTGGAATGCATGGTTTTAGCCCAATAGCCCATTTAATTTTATTTATAAGGTTTTATAAATACGACCTGCATGTCGTGTCTTTTTCTACTTCTATTGTAATTCTCTTCTCATCTTACTCCCTCATATGCAAAACGAGTTTCTAAAATTGTAATCTATACGAAGAAGCATGGACCAGAGGAACAAAAGTGTGGGCCGACAGAAAGATGCTTGAGAAGTTTTTTTATCCTTAGAATAATTTGGTTCTCCCATTGGCTTGGGACGGGCCACCTTAGGATATGAGCTATCTATTGCATTCATATTTACTGCTTTTCATGTATATGATAAAATGAATGTATGAGATGCATGTTAGTTAATTGATAAGATCAAATGTTAAATGGTGAGACAATATTAAAAAAACCCTCCATATTTAATTAAAATTAGTCATCCAATATTAGCCCTCATTAAAACCTCGATTGGTACTATGTAGGTTTTGCCAAAGCAAAATACTTAGATTTATCTTGGTTAAATGTGAAGAATAAGCAAGTGATATTCAGTGGTAGTAATATTGGTTAAACTAGGTTGTTCTAATAAGATTAGAAACCTAAAAACTAATGATTGTTCAAGAACTTTGGTGATTGAAAAACAATATGAAAGTCCATGTCTAGGATTGGTTCTTTGAAAGACTTGGTATTTAAGTGTGCCCAGTACACCACCTCTCTTTTCATAAGTTACCTACTTGGTGCACTGTTTATTATTGTTCCTTCTATTAGACCATATGAACTTTTGTTTTGGACAAATAGTTGTTCATCAAATATAGGAATTACATGAGATGTAATTAGCAAGTGTTGCTTACCTAAATAATTGAATTCTAGGAGTAAAGCCAAAGCTGACTTAGAACGAAATGAAATATGGATCTTTACTCACTAGAAATACTTTTAGCAAGTTTTTCGATTTTAAGGGTTTTTAATAGTGGAAATGTTATTACTTTATAAACATGATAAATAGGTACTTATAAAACATATTTTATTGTTGTAGACTTATTTTACAAATTTGTTATCATTGAGATTGGTCCTTGAGAAGGACAAGTTGAACGACATAAACTACCTTGACTGGTCACTAGAAGGAAAAATGTTTCCATTAGTAATAAGACATGTCATTGTAAAAGGAACTGCCCCATTTATCTTGAAAAGTCAAGAAGGCAAATGAAAGCAGAGCGTCCGCCTCGAATATTTATGTTATTGATATTAATTTATCAACACCTACTTCTTGGGTATTGGATACCGATTGTGGTTCTCATATTTATACATTTGTATAAGGACTACAAAAGAGTAGAAATCTGAGAAAAGAAGAGGTGGACCTATGGTTTGGTAATGGAGCAAGAATTGTTGCATTAGTTATAGGAACATATACTTTATCGTTGCCTAGTGGACTTAATTTATGTTTAGAGGATTATTATTTTGTGTCTAGTTTGACTAAAAAAACATCATTTCGATTTCTTGTTTAGACAATATTGGTTTTGAGATAATTATTAAAAATAATTTTTGTTCTTTTATCTCGATAATATTTTCTATGGTGTGACACAATTAATAAATGGCCTCTATATTTTGAATCAAGAGAATTCCATTTACAACATAAATATGAAAAGATCATAACAAATGACTCTAATCAAACTCATCTTTGGCATTGTGACTTGGGTCACATGAGTGAAAACGTATTTCAAAACTTCATAAATATGAATTTTTGGATTCATTTGTTTTTGGTTTGGTGACCTTCTTATGGAATGTGGGATTGTCTCACAACTTACACATTCTGGTACTCCACAATGGAATGGAGTTTCTGAAAGAAGAAATCAAACATTGTTGGACATGGTTCGATCAATGATGAGTCACGTTGATCTTCTAGTTTTTTGGGGGGACATGCACTAGAAACAATGGCTTTCACACTAAATCATGTTCTATCTAAATCAGTTCAAAAAATACCATATGAGATATGACTGGAAACGTCCCAGTATGTCTTTTATGAAAATTTGGGGATGTGAAGCTTATGTTAAACATCAGATGTCTATAAAGCTCAAACCCAAATCTCATAAATGTAATTTTGTAGGTTATCCTAAAGAAAATAAAGGATGTTATTTCTTCTGAGAATAAAGTGTTGGTTGCTCGAACAAGAATCTTCCTAGAAAGATAATTTGTTTTCAGAAAAGGAAGTGGGAGAAATATTGAACTCAATGAAATTTGAGATCGACCACAAATCTTTGAACCAGAGATTGAATAACAACAAGTTCCACAAGTTGTTGAGGAATATTTAACTATTTTGGAAACACAATCACTGTGAAGATCCTTGAGAAAATGCAATGCACCTGAGAAATATAGATTTCTTGTCACATTGCATGGTGATGTTCTCTTTATGGATCAAGATGAGCCTAAGACTTATCAAGAAGCAGTGACGGGCCCAGACTCTCAGAAATGGCAAAAGGCCATGAAATTCGAGATGGATTCTATGTAAAAAAACAAGTTTGGACCTTGGTTGACCCACCTCTAGGGATATCACCCATCGGGTGCAAATGGGTTTTCAAAAAGAAAACTGACATTGATGGTAATGTACAAACATACAAAGGGCGATTAGTCGCTAAGGGTTTTCGTCAAATTCATGGTATAAACTATGAAGAAACTTTTTCTCTTGTTGTTATGTATCCATCTGGATCTTACTTGCGATAGCTGCATTTATGATTATGAGATATGACAAATGGATGTTAAAACCTCTTTTCTTAATGGAAAACTAGATAAGGATGTGTACATGACACAACCTAAAGGTTTTGTCGATCCAAAAGATGACAGAAAAATATGCAAGCTACAAAGGTCCATTTATGGATTGAAGCAAGCTTTTCGGAGTTGGAATCTTTCTTTTAACGATGCAATCAAAGAGTTTGGTTTTATCAAAAATATGGATGAGCCATGTGTTTTCAAGAAAATTAGTGCGAGCGCTGCCATATTATTGGTATTGTATGTGGATAAAAAATGACATACCTAGCTTACAGTTTTTTTAAAAAAAACTTTGTTAGGAAAAGGTTTTTCCATGAAAGACTTGGGTGAGGCAACATACACATTAGGAGTCAAGATCTATAGAGATAGGTCGAGATGAATCCTAGGAATGAGTCAAAATATATACATAGATAAAGTAATAAAAAGATTCAGTATGAAAGAATCCAAAAGGGGATTCCTACCTATAAGACATGGTATTTCACTCTCGAAGGAAATGTATCCTTCAATACCTCAAGAAAGAGAGCGCATGAATAAGATTTCGTATGCTTCAGCAATTTTTTTATCATGTATGTCATGTTATGTACTCGTCCAGATGTATCATACACTTTAAGTATGATAAGTCGATACTAGGTAGATCCCGGTGAAGGTCACTGGGCTGCAGTTAAAAACATCCTGAATTACTTAAAAGCAACTAAGGATACATTCCTTATATATGGAGGTGAGAAAGAGCTATGTATAAAAGGTTATACTTATGCCAACTTTCAAACCAATAAGGAAATTTATGATTGTAATTAGGTTTTTTGTTTTGCCTTAATGGAGGCGTTGTGAGCTGAAAAGTTTTAACGAAAGATACAGTAGATGATTCTACAACAGAAGCCGAGTATATTGTAGCACGCAATGCTACAAAAGAGGGTGTTTGGATCAAGAAGTTCATATATGAAATAGGGGTTGTGGCAAGCATATTGAATGCTATATATCTACGTTGTGATAACAACGGAGCCATCGCACAAGCAAAAGAACCCATATCTCACCAACGATCCAAACACATACTTAGGCGTTACCATCTTATTCGAGAAATTATAAATCGAGGAGATGTGGAAATATATGTAGAGTACAAACAAATTATAACATTGTCAATCCACCAATAAAGCCTCTGTTAAGATATTGAGGAGCAATAGGCCAACAGTGCCAGCTCTCGCTTGGCACAGTATTTATAAAACATTAAAGTATACTGAATAGATAAAACATTGCCAAGGCAGATTTATTATCAAAAACTAATAAAAACGTTCAACGCAAACATCCTCCACCAACTATTAGATTAGTTCATGGTGAGGGATTTAACCAAAAAACCATAAATGTTTTCAAAGTACATCATCATTAAAAACAAGGCAAAACAACTCGAAAGATAGAATGGGCAAGAAGGGGGTCTCTCGATGCAGCCCTTCAAGATCCAGGCTGTCAGTCAAGCTGGTCAAACCACCCTTCCTAGATACAGCTGGTCGTCAATCATCTTGCACTCCAACTCCTCACTCGATCACTCTCCCTAATTTTTCATTCTTCAAATGCTTGCTTGGTTGGTGTTTAAATAGGTGTGCAAGGAAGGGATAAGATGAACTCCTCATTTGAATTTTAAATGCTGAAGGGATAAGAGATAATCATCTTCTCCAAATTTGAATGAAAGTTGATCATGATAAAGCTGACGTCATACTACGGACATTGCCTTGGCATCCAAGCTTGGCATGGATCTACCAACCACTCTTGGCACCATCTTATCCACTATTTTTTCAGGGATTGATCCAATTGCTATCTTTTAGGTGCCTGATCTTGTCCTATTTTTTCGGTGTTCAATAGCTTCTTGGCATGGCATCAAGTTCACTTCTCTGCCAACCGGTGCTTGCCATTGTCTAGTCTATTTGTGCCAACAACACTCGGCATTCTTTCTGTATTCCTTCTTGTGTTGCTTTTCTGAGCCAAATATTATGCCAAACCTATAAAATTGCCATCAAATCAACCTTTCACACTAGCATAGACAAAATTCTAAACTCCTTATGTAAATGCATGATTTTAACATCCTAATGCAACTAAATATACCTAAACACGAGCAAAAGCATTGTAAGATTGGCATTAAAAATAGTACTTTTGGAGAGGTAACACGCCCCTAAACCTAACTCATTGCTTGTCCTCAAGTAATGCAAAAATAGTGAAAATGTTACCTCGGCAAAATTTTGGTTGGAATGGCAACAAGTGTTGGCAAGAAGAATTTGGCTCTATTTCTGCCCAAAGTAGCTTATTATCCCTAGGTAGAGGAGAGTTCATTTTTTCATTGCCCTAGCAGAACATTGTTGCCTTATTAGTTTCTTTTACCCTGCAATCATTTGATCTTTTTTTTTTAAATCTAAGCATAGTGGAGGCTCCAATTTCCTCTTTTTTCTTGGCAGGTTCTGACGCGGCAGGTGCATCGGTGGTATTAGATGGTATATGTATAGCAGGTGTCACTAGTGACTTGGCTTTGGTATACCTGGCTTTGGTTTCCTTTGATTCAGATGAGGAATCAGAATTGGCAAAATCAACTTGAACTGGAGACAATAGGATTGTAGCATCGGATGGGGTACGAACAAGACTGGCTGGCATGGCATCACCGCTGACAGAGGGCTCGGTAGGGAAATCTGGAAATTTTGGCACAAAATCAGGGATATTTTTTAAGAGCCTCCCTGATTATAGCATCATTCTCCTTTGTGTAGTACCTCATCTTATCATTGAGTTCCTCAGGTGTCTCTAACTTTAAGAGAATGATCTCATGGCAGTGGTAAATTTGAGACAGTACTGCCAGTGAACTGGTTGGCATGGTGTTTGGCACTACCTTTGACACCTCCGGCTTTGGCGTGGGCACTTTTGCCTTCCCCTTGCCTTTGTCTTTTGGCTCAACAGTGGTGAGGTTTCTCCAAATAGCAGATGTGATTGTTGTTCTCTTAATCCTTTGACCTTTATCTGTATCAAGCTTTGGCACACCATGGAGCATGCAAATGTTAGAAATTAACAAAGGAATGAACAAACTGCCATTACCTCTTGCTGCATATTTATAAGTTTCATCGATGATGAGCCCGCCAATGTTAATCTTGCACCCCATCATGATGGAATGCAATAGGATCAGCCTCTCTTCCGAGACGGTCTCATTGTAGGTTGTAAGCATTAGACTAGCCTTTAAAAAGTGATTCCATCCTCTCAATTGATGTTTTAATGCCAATTGTTTCACCGTTCAGTGGCCCTTCGTTGACACTGTCCATGTCGTGCTAGGCTCACACAAATCTACAGCAACTTCTTTCTCTTGGCAGCATTCATCGAATCGGTTTACTCAAAATCTCATTCCCTACACCATCCAATTCAAACATAGTGTTAATATACCCTTCATCAAAACGCGCTCATGTACCTCTAATCATCAAGAAGGGTGAATCTTTGGTCACAAGATGGCCATAGAATTCTTGAACAATGGTGGCATAAATCTCCCCTTTTTGTTGGTAAAATAGATTTCACTTGTGCATGGAGGGAATACAATGGTTGTGTCGGTCTCAAAATCAAAGTGTTTCTCATAACAAAAAGACCTTCAAGCAAAGCTTTCTTCAAACTTTTTTTGGATCTCCTCATTGAAAAGTCATTTGAAAGGAGTAGATGACGAAGCCATAAGAAACGCTTAAGAATTTGGAACGGTTTTGTACAAGGGATGAAGAAGAAGAGACGATTAGGTGCTTGGTTCTTGCTTAAGAAAAAGAAAAGTGTGAGAGAGATTTGATTCTTTAAAATCGGCTAGGGTAAGAAAGTGAAAAGGTTGAGTGTTTAGTGAGGTTTAATAATGGTAGCCGAATAAATGGTGATAATGAAATAGAAAAAAATTGATTTGAAAAGGGGTAAAGTGATAAGGGTGAGGTGATAAGGTTGTAAGTGATAGGATTGGGTAAAGATTGGAGTGATAAGGTGATTAGGTTGAATTTAAATTTTAACCTAATTTTTGGGCGGCTAGGGTTTAAGGTGAAAAAAAATATTCTCTCTCATGTAATGATCCGATCAAGCTAGGGTTTATCTCGTCTTTCCATCTTTAAATTCGCCGCATGCCAAGCTGCTTTGGCACTATGCTTGGCACACAAAATTCTCCCAGTGTGGCATCGGCTCATGCCAAGTCTCTCCTTGGCATTGTTCTTGCCATACTGATTCTGCATACACTCAAAGAAAACCTTTCAACGTAGAAAATAAATAAAACAAAAAAAAAACTAAAAATTTAAAACTGAGATATCCTAAGTACTGAAAAGAAAATAACTCTCAGAGATTGTATTGGAAAAGTATAAAACAGTGCCAAGATAAGTCTTTTGCGTGCAAGTATACACGGTCTGCAAGTAATACAGTAGTTAAGCTGAGTATCGATCCCACAGAGATTGACTTGGAATTCAATTGTCTTTGATTGTTACTTGCCTTGAGAAAAAGTTGTTTTGTTTTGAAGTTGGTTTTGGAAATAATTGAATAGAAAAGAAATAAAAGTAAAGTAAAGACGTAGGCAAGGAAGGTGTTTTAATGAATAATGAGCGTTGGCATGGAATGCCTGGTTTTCACGCTATTCATGTCATGCCAGCCCTTAATAACAACCTATCTTGGCATTGTTTGCCGAGCATATTCAAAATTAGCAAAGCCTCTCTCGATGGTCATTGCCCTAAATTGATCATGTAAAAACCCTTATATCTCTATAGTGCATGCTTTTAAATAAATCAATTTGATTAAAATCAAATCTATACTCCTAAGGGGTAGATTTCACTCCTGAAGTAAGTTCATCTACTTGAACGACTTCTCTCGAAGCTTCTCTCCTAAGTATTCAACAACTTAATCGTTGCCACCCCAAGTCTGTTAAGATATTGAAGAGCAAAAGGCCAACAGTGCCAGCTCTCGCTTGGTATATTAGAAAACATTAAAGTATGTCGAATAGATAAGACATTGCCAAGGCAGATTTATTATCAAAAACTATAAAACAGCATTCAACGCAAACATCCCTCACCAACTATTAGATTAGTTCATGGCAAGGGATTTAACCAAAAAACCATAAATGTTTTCAAAGTAAATCATCATTAAAAACAAGGCAAAACAACTCAAAAGAGAGAATAGGGAGAAAGGGGTCTCTCGATGCAACCCTTCAAGATCTATGCTCTCGGCCAAGCTGGTCGAACCACCCTTCCTAGGTGCAGCCGGTCCTCAATCGTCTTGCACTCTAACTCCTCACTCGATCACTCTCCCCAATTTTTTCGTTCTTTAAATGCTTGCTTGGTTGGTGTTTAAATAGGCATGCAAGGAAGGGATAGGATGAACTCCTCATTTGAATTTTAAATGCTGAAGGGATAAGAGATAATCATCTTATCTAAATTTGAATGGGAGCTGATCAGGCTAAAGCTGACGTCATACTGCCGACGTTGCCTTGACATCCAAGCTTGGCATGGATCTGCCAACCACTCTTGGCACCCCCTTATCTGCTATTTTTTCAGAGATTGATCCAATTGCTATCTTTTCAGAGCCTGGTCTTGTCCTATTTTTCAGGGTTTAACAGCTTATTGACATGACATCAAATTCACTTCTCTGCCAACCGGTGCTTGGCTTTGTCTGGTCCATCTGTGCCAACAACACTCGACATTCTCTCTGGCATTCCTTCTTGTGTTGCTTTTCTGAGCCAAATATTATGCCAAACCTGCAAAATTGCCAACAAAACAACCCTTCACACTGGCATAGACAGAATTCTAAACTCCTTATGTAAATGTATGATTTTAACATCCTAATGCAACTAAATGTACCTAAACACATGCAAAAGCATTGTAAGATTGGGATTAAAAATAGTACTTTTTGAGAGGTAACAGAAGCCCTTGAAAATTTCAAGGAATTTAAAAATAAAGTACAATACAAACTAGGAAAAAGCATTAAGGCTCTTCGATCAGATTAAGGAGGACAATACTTAAGCTTAGAGTTTGGTGACCTTCCTATGGAATGTGGGATTGTCTCACAACTTACACCTTCTGGTACTCCACAATGGAATGGAATTTCCGAAATAAGAAATTGAACATTGTTGGACATGGCTCAATCAATGATGAGTCACGTTGATCTTCTAGTTTTTTTTTGTGACATGCGCTAGAAACAACAGCTTTCACACTAAATCATGTTCTGTCTAAATCAGTTCAAAAAATACCATATGAGATATGGACTGGAAACGTCCCAGTATGTCTTTTATGAAAATTTGGGAATGTGAAGCTTATGTTAAACATCATATGTCTATGAAGTCAAACCCAAATCTCATAAATGAAATTTTGTAGGTTATCCTAAAGAAACTAAAGGATATTATTTCTTCTGAGAATAAAGTGTTTGTTGCTCGAACAAGAATCTTCCTAGAAAGAGAATATTTTTTCAGAAAAGGAAGCGGGAGAAATATTGAACTCAATGAAATTTGAGATCAACCAAAAATCTTTGAACCAGAGATTGAACAACAATAAGTTCCACAAGTTGTTGAGGAATATTTAACTATTTTGGAAACACAATCACTGTGAAGATCCTTAAGAAAACGCAATGCGCCTGAGAAATATAGATTTCTTATAACATTGCATGGTGATGTTCTCTTCATGGGTCAATATGAGCCTAAGACTTATCAAAAAGCAGTGACGGGCCTAGACTCTCAATAATGGCTAGAAGCCATGAAATTCGGATGGATTCCATGTAAAAAAAACAGGTTTGGACCTTGGTTGACCCACCTCTAGAGATTAAGCCCATAGGGTGCAAATGGGTTTTCAAAAAGAAAATTGACATGGATGGTAATCTAAAAACATACAAAGGGCGATTAGTCGCTAAGGGTTTTCGTCAAATTCATGGTATAGACTATGATGAAACATTTTATCTTGCTGTTATGTATCCATCCGGATCTTACTTGAGATAGCTGCATTTATGATTATGAGATATGACAAATGGATGTTAAAACCGCTTTTCTTAATGGAAAACTAGATAAGGATGTGTACATGACACAACCTGAAGGTTTTTTCGATCAAAAGATGCCAGAAAAATATGCAAGCTACAAAGGTCCATCTATGGATTGAAGAAAGCTTCTCAAAGTTGGAATCTTCTTTTTAACGATGCAATCAAAGAGTTTGGTTTTATCAAAAATAAGGATGAGCCATTTTTTTCAAGAAAATTAGTGGGACCGCTGTCATATTCTTGGTATTGTATGTGGATAAAAAAATGACATACCTAGCTTACAATTTTTTAAAAAAAAACTTCATTAGGAAAATGTTTTTCCATGAAATACTTGGGTGAGGCAACATACATATTAGGAGTCAAGATCTATATAGATAGATCGATACGACTCCTAGGACTGAGTCAAAATATGTACATAGATAAAGTACTGAAAAGATTTAGTATGGAAGAATCCAAAAGGGGATTCTTGCCTATAAGACATGGTATTTCACTCTCGAAGGAAATGTATCCTTCAATACCTCAAGAAAGAGAGCGCATGAGTAAGATTTCATATGCTTCATCAATTGTTTTTATCATGTATGTCATGCTATGTACTCGTCCATATGTATCATACACTTTAAGTATGATAAGTCGATACCAGGTAGATCTCGGTGAAGGTCACTGGGCTGCAGTAAAAACATCCTTAAGTACTTAAAAAGAACTAAGGATACATTCCTTATATATGGAGGTGAGAAAGAGCTAAGTATAAAAGGTTATACTAATTCCAACTTTCAAACCAATAAGGATAATTCACGATCATAATTAGGTTTTGTGTTTTGCCTTAATTGAGGCACTGTGAGATGAAAAGTTTCAAAGAAAGGTACAATAGATGATTCAACAACAGAGCATATTGAATGCTATAGACCTATATTGCAGCATGCAATGCTGCAATATCCAAACATACTTAGGCTTTGCCATCTCATTCAAGAAATTATAAATCGAGGAGATATGGAAATATGTACTCTAACATTGTCGATCCACTATAAGATAATTGTAAATGACATTTTTTTTACCTTGTTTATTCATAAAGAGGCATTGTCATTATTATTTTCAGTTTTTTCAATTCGCCATTATTATTTTTGCATAAATAAATCAATTATAATAAAGTCCTTAGAATAACATGGTTATTCTAAAATGTCCTTAGTCGAGTATTATTGTGAGTATAGACAACAATAATGCATTAAGACTAATATGTAGTTGATTGATGAAAAAGTGTTGTTATTGACATGGAGATGTCAAAATTAATACATAAGTATGTGTTAGAGAATGACATACTGGACTGACCCGCTGTGAGCATGTTTCTTGGATTATTATGTGACAGTCACAACATTGCTCATAGTGATAATTACATGTATGATCCTCAGACTTGAGATCACCATTATTCAACATCGTGGATGACATATTTTGATACGGTCAAACGTGTGTCGTAACTGACTACACTATAAAGACTGATATTGGATATGTCACAATTTATGTCGTGGAATATGATTGATCAAGATAGGATTTTTCCCTCCTACATAATATGAGTAATATCGTAGGCCACTTGATTAAGTGAGACTAGAAATGCATGGCCATGCTCGAATAAGTTGATATGAGATATCATAGTTATCTGTTTATAATAGTCTACTCAAGATATCAAGAAACATTAGATGGATTATACAAGTGTGACTATTCCATGACTTGTTTCCAATCTAGATATAAAGGACAAAAGGATGTAATACATAAATAGAGTTAATCACGAAAAGGTTATGTCAAATCATGATTTCTTGTAACTTAGGTGACAATGACATATTGCTAGATGTCACTCATTGTTTGTAATATTAGAAATGTTCTAATATTTACTACTAACGTTACATGAACCTACAGGGTCACACCCACAGTTGAAATGAGCATATATTAAACGAACTATATATGTACAAATTTGTTGTACATTTTAATTTAGTTAAATTAATATATATTTGATATATATAATTTAACTATTGGGTAAATATTAAAAGAAAAATAATTATTGTAATTATGACTCTTTTAATATATAAATAATATAATTCTATTTAAATCTATATATATATATTGAAATCCTAGTTAAGTTGAATTGAGATTATATATATTTGATATATATATATATTGAAATCCTAATTAAAGTTGAATTGGGATTATATATATTTATATATATATATTGAAATCTTAATTAAAGTTGAATTGGGATTATATATATTTAATATATATATATATGTATTGAAATCCTAATTAAGTTGAATTGAGATTATATATTTAATATATATATATATTGAAATCCTAATTAAGTTAAATTAGGATTATATGTATTTAATATATATATTAAAATCCTAATTAAAGTTAAATTGGGATTATATATATTTAATATATATATATATATATTGAAATCTAAATATGAGTTGAATTATGATTACAAAGGCTATATAAAGGCATGAAAGATCTAGTAGTCATTAATGCTTTTTGGGGGGAAAAAACCCTTTAAATAGTTTAGAGAGTTTTTATGTGCTCGTTCCCTTCTAAATGGTTTAGAGAATTTTTATATACTCGTTTCAACTGGGTGAACTACGTAGAGGTCGGAGCTTTATTGTTACGGCTTAAGAATCGACATCGTGGAATCGTGATTGAATATCTATCTCCTCCAAACTCAGAATTCCAGATTTTAAACAGGTAATTCTTCTCCCTTATTCACCCCGATTCGTTCCTCGTACATGGATCTCTGGTGGTAATCGTTGGATAATTTTTCCGCTACGCCATAGGGTGTACCGGCGTGGCCCAACAATAGTATCAGAGCCACTTGTACGATACGAATTCGGGTTTTAATTACTTGGGTGATGTAATTGTATGAGATACATGTTATTTTCAATTTATTTAGCGAATATATGATATTTGTATGAGCAAATCCATTCAATCACGGTTAATCTGTTAATCCAATTAAAAGATTTTCCTAAGATTGATGATTAAGAGTTAATCATCAGGATCTTTGTCGATATGTTTTGAAATATTATATGTTAACATATTCAATATGGAGTTTTAAGGTTTTAGATGTTAAGTGTTAACATACGCGGGTTATAATTATATATTAGACTAATGGTTAGTTTATAGATTTCGTGCGGGGAATTAACAAGAGTTGTTCCAGTAAAAACCTCGTAGATTTTAAAATCCTAAAAAAAGAACGCGATAATATTGATAAAAGTTATCAAATCGTGAGGTTTTTACACAGCAATTAAGATGCTGGTCTTAAAAAAAGTTCTTGCCACGACCGGGCAGGGTAACCCCGTCGCCAGCCTACAAGCCCGCCTAAAACCCCGCAAGGGGCTTGACCCCTACGTAGGAACAATCTAGAAAGACCTCAATTACAAACCTCGTCGTTACTATGTTTGTTTATGCACAATGTTTGGAATGCATGGTTTTAGCCCAATAGCCCATTTAATTTTATTTATAAGGTTTTATAAATACGACACGCATGTCGTGTCTTTTTCTACTTCTATTGTAATTCTCTTCTCATCTTACTCCTCATATGCAAAACGAGTTTCTAAAATTGTAATCTATATGAAGAAGCATGGACCAGAGGAACAAAAGTGTGGGCCGACAGTAAAGATGCTTGAGAAGTTTTTATCCTTAGAATAATTTGGTTCTCCCATTGGCTTGGGACGGCCACCTTAGGATATGAGCTATCTATTGCATTCATATTTACTGCTTTTCATGTATATGATAAAATGAATGTATGAGATGCATGTTAGTTAATTGATAAGATCAAATGTTAAATGGTGAGACAATATTAAAAACCCTCCATATTTAATTAAAATTAGTCATCCAATATTAGCCCTCATTAAAACCTCGATTGGTACTATGTAGGTTTTGCCAAAGCAAAATACTTAGATTTATCTTGGTTAAATGTGAAGAATAAGCAAGTGATATTCAGTGGTAGTAATATTGGTTAAACTAGGTTGTTCTAATAAGATTAGAAACCTAAAAACTAATGATTGTTCAAGAACTTTGGTGATTGAAAAACAATATGAAAGTCCATGTCTAGGATTGGTTCTTTGAAAGACTTGGTATTTAAGTGTGCCCAGTACACCACCTCTCTTTTCATAAGTTACCTACTTGGTGCACTGTTTATTATTGTTCCTTCTATTAGACCATATGAACTTTTGTTTTGGACAAATAGTTGTTCATCAAATATAGGAATTACATGAGATGTAATTAGCAAGTGTTGCTTACCTAAATAATTGAATTCTAGGAGTAAAGCCAAAGCTGACTTAGAACGAAATGAAATATGGATCTTTACTCACTAGAAATACTTTTAGCAAGTTTTTCGATTTTAAAGGTTTTTAATAGTGGAAATGTTATTACTTTATAAACATGATAAATAGGTACTTATAAAACATATTTTATTGTTGTAGACTTATTTTACAAATTTGTTATCATTGAGATTGGTCCTTGAGAAGGACAAGTTGAACGACATAAACTACCTTGACTGGTCACTAGAAGGAAAAATGTTTCCATTAGTAATAAGACATGTCATTGTAAAAGGAATCGCCCCATTTATCTTGAAAAGTCAAGAAGGCAAATGAAAGCAGAGCGTCCGCCTCGAATATTTATGTTATTGATATTAATTTATCAACACCTACTTCTTGGGTATTGGATACGATTGTGGTTCTCATATTTATACATTTGTATAAGGACTACAAAAGAGTAGAAATCTGAGAAAAGAAGAGGTGGACCTATGGTTTGGTAATGGAGCAAGAATTGTTGCATTAGTTATAGGAACATATACTTTATCGTTGCCTAGTGGACTTAATTTATGTTTAGAGGATTATTATTTTGTGTCTAGTTTGACTAAAAAAACATCATTTCGATTTCTTGTTTAGACAATATTGGTTTTGAGATAATTATTAAAAATAATTTTTGTTCTTTTATCTCGATAATATTTTCTATGGTGTGACACAATTAATAAATGGCCTCTATATTTTGAATCAAGAGAATTCCATTTACAACATAAATATGAAAAGATCATAACAAATGACTCTAATCAAACTCATCTTTGGCATTGTGACTTGGGTCACATGAGTGAAAAACGTATTTCAAAACTTCATAAATATGAATTTTTGGATTCATTTGTTTTTGAACAACTTGATGTATGCGAGTCTTGCTTATTGGGAAAGATGACCAAAGCTTCTTTTAATGGTAAAAGTAAGTGAACAAGTGATTTATTGGGATTAATACATAGTGATGTATGTGGACCAATGAATACACAAGCCAAAAAAAGGTTTTCAATACTTTATTACTTTTACAGATGACTTCGGTAGATATGGGTACATTTACCTAATGCATCATAAATCTAAAGCCCTTGAAAAGTTTAAGGAATTTAAAAATAAGTATAAAACCAACTAGGAAAAGCATTAAGGCTCTTCGATCAGATCGAGGAGGAAAATACTTAAGCTTGGAGTTTGGTGACCTTCTTAAGGAATGTGGGATTGTCTCACACCTCCTGGTACTCCACAATGGAATAGAGTTTCTGAAAAGAAGAAACCGAACACTGTTAGACATGGTTTGATCAATGATGAGTCACGCTTATCTTGCAGTTTCTTTTTGGGGACATCCGCTAAAAATATCTGCTTTCACACTAAATCGTGTTCAATCTAAATCAGTTCAAAAGACACCATATGAGATATAGATTGGGAAACGTCCTAGTATGTCTTTTATGAAAATTTAGGGATGCAAAACTTAAGTTAAACATAAGATTTCTACAAAGCTCAAACTCAAATCTCATAAATGCAATTTTGTGGGCTATCCTAAAGAGACTAAAGGATATTATTTCTACAATCCTACCGAGAACAAAGTGTTTGTTGCTCAAACATGAATATTCCTAGAAAGATAATTTGTTTTCTGAAAAGAAAGTGGGAGAAATATTGAACTCAATAAAATTTGAGATCAACCACATATCATTGAACAAGAGATTGAACAACAACAAGTTCCACAAGTTGTTAAGAAACATTCAACAATTTTGGAAACACAACCACTGCGAAGATCTTTGAGAGAATGTAATGCGCCTGAGAAATATGGATTTCTTGTCACATTGCATGGTGATGTTCTCTTCATGGATCAAGATGAGCCTATGACTTATCAAGAAGCAGTGATGGGCCCAGACTCTGAGAAATGGCTATAGGCCATGAAATTCGAGATGGATTCCATGTTAGAAAACCAGGTTTGGACCTTGGTAGACGCACCTCTAGGGGTTAAGCCCATAGGGGACAAATGGGTTTTCAAAAAGAAAACTAACATGGATGGTAATGTACAAACATACAAAGTGTGATTAGTCGCTAAGGGTTTTGGTCAAATTCATGGTATAGACTATGATGAAGCCTTTTCACCTGTTGCTATGTTTAAATCCATCTGGATCTTACTTGTGATAGCTGCATCTTATGATTATGTGATATGGCAAATGGATGATAAAACCGCTTTCCTTAATAGAAAACTAGATGATGATGTGTACATGACACAACCTGAAGGTTTTGTCGATCAAAAAAATGGCGAAAAAATATGCAAGCTACAAAGGTCCATTTATGGATTGAAGCAAGCTTCTCGAAGTTGGAATCTTCGTTTTAACGATGCAATCAAAGAGTTTAATTTTATCAAAAATGAAGATGAGTCATGTGTTTTCAAGAAAATTAGTGGGAGCACTGTTATATTCTTGGTAATGTATGTGGATGACATACTAATAATAGGAAATGACATATCTAGCTTACAGCCTGTGAAAACTTGGTTAGGAAAATGTTTTTCCATTAAAGACTTGGGTGAGGCAACGTACATATTAGGAGCCAAGATTTATAGAGATAGATTAAGATGACTTCTAGAACTGAGTCAAAATACATACATATAAGAAGTACTGAAAAGATTTAGTATGGAAGAATCCAAAAGAAAAGGGTTCTTACCTATGAGACATGAAATTTCACTCTCAAAGGAAATGTGTCATTCAACATCTTAAGAAAGAGAGCAAATGAGTAAAATTCCACATGCTTCAACAATTGGATCTATCATGTATGCCATGTTATGTACTCATCTAAATGTATCATACGCTTTAAGTATGATAAGTCGATACCAATTAGATCCCGGTGAAGGTCACTGGGTCGCAGTTAAAAACATCCTTGAGTACTTAAGTAGAACTAAGGATACATTCCTTATATATGGAGGTGAGGAAGAGCTAGGTATAAAAGGTTATACTAATGTCATCTTTCAAATCGTTAAGAATGATTCACAATTGCAATCGAGTTTTTTTGTTATGCCTTAATAGAGGCACTATGAGCTGGAAAGGTTCAAAGCAAGATACAATAGTTGATTCTACAACAGAAGCCGAGTATATTGTAGCATACGATGCCGCAAAAAATGGTGTTAGGATCAAGAAGTTCATATATGAACTAGGGGTTGTGCAAAGCATTTTGAATGCTATAGATCTACGTTGTGATAACAACAGAGCCATCGCACAAGTAAAAGGAACCCAGATCTCACCAACGATCCAAACACATACTTAGGCGTTACCATCTCATTCGAGAAATCATAGATCGAGGAGATGTGGAAATATGTAGGGTACCAACAAATGATAACATTTTCGATCCATTGACAAAGCCTCTGAAGCAGCAGAAGCATGATCGTCACACTAAGTCACTTGGTATTAGATACATGAGTGATTGGTCTTAGTGCTAGTGGGAGATTGTTAGAGTATGCCCAAAGACCAATCATAAGATAATTGTAAATGACATTTGTTTTACCTTGTTTATTCATAAAGAGGCATTGCCATTAATATTTTTAGTTGCAATTCTACGTGCATAAATAAACTGAATTATAATAAAGTCCTTAGAATAATATGGTTATTCTAAAATGTCCTTAGTCAAGTATTATTGTGAGCATGAACAACAATAATGCATTAAGACTAATATGTAATTGATTGATGACAAAGTGTTTTCATTGACATGGAGATGTCAAAATCAATACATAAGTATGTGTTAGAGAACGACATACTGGACTGACCCGCTATGAGCATGTTTCTTAGATTATTATGTGATAGTCACATCATTGTTCACAGCGATAACTACATGTATGATCCTCAGACTTGAGATCACCATTATTTCAACATCATGAATGACATATTTTGATACGGTCAAACGTGTGTCGTAACTGACTACAGTATAAAGACTGATATTGGATATGTCACAATCTATGTAGTGAAATATGGTTGATCAAGATAGGATTTGTCCCTCCTACATAATATGAGTAATATTGTAGGCCACTTGATTGAGTGAGACTAAAAATGCATGGCCATGCTCGAATAAGTTGATATGAGATATCATAGTTATTCGTTTATAATAGTCTACTCAATATATCAAGAAACATTAGATGGACTATACAAGTGTGATCGTTCGATGACTTGTGTCCAATCTAGATATAAAGGACAAAAGGATGTAATACATAAATAGAGTTAATCACGAAAAGGTTATGTCGAAGCATGATTTCTTATAACTTAGGTGACAATGACATATTGCTAGATGACACTCATTGTTTGTAATATTAGAAATGTTCTAATATTTACTACTAACGTTACAAGAACCTATAGGGTCACACCCATAGTTGAAATGAGCATATATTAAATGAATTATATATGTACAAATTTGTTGTACACAAATTTAGTTAAATTAATATATATTTGATATATATAATTTAACTATTGGGTAAATATTAAAAGAAAAATAATTATTGTAATTATGACTCTTTTAATATATGAATAATATAATTCGATTTATATATATATATATTGAAATCCTAGTTAAGTTGAATTGGGATTATATATATTGAAATCCTAATTAAAGTTGAATTGAGATTATATATATTTAATATATATTGAAATCCTAATTAAAGTTGAATTGAGATTATATATATTTAATATATATATATATATTGAAATCCTAATTAAGTTGAATTTGGATTATATATTTAATATATATATTGAAATCCTAATTAAGTTGAATTGGTATTATATATATTTAATATATATATATATATTAAAATCTTAATTAAAGTTAAATTGAGATTATATATATTTAATATATATATTGAAATCCTAATCTGAGTTGAATTGGGATTACAAAGGCTATATAAAAGCATGACAAATCTAGCAGTCATTAATGCTTTTTGGGAAAACCCTTTAAATAGTTTAGAGAGTTTTTATATGCTCGTTCTCTTCTAAATGGTTTAGAGAATTTTTATATACTCGTTTCAACTGGGTGAACTACGTAGAGGTCGGAGCGTTATTGTTGCGGCTTAAGAATCGACATCGTGGAATCGTGATTAAATATCTATCTCCTCCAAACTCAGAATTCCAGATTTTAAATAGGTAATTCTTCACCCTTATTCACCCCTATTCGTTCCTCGTACATGGATCTCTGGTGGTAATCACCGGATAATTTTTTTGCTGCGCCATGGGGTGTACCGGCGTGACCCAACAGTCCATTTGGTATTTATTGATTAATGCTTTATATTGTTAGGAAGCATGTCTAGATTTTTTGTATAATTATGAGTGTTGTTGAATATTTGGGATGTAAATCTTTGATTAGTTGAAAAAGTTGTTGTGTTCGGCATTGTTCTTTTAGTTTGGGTGGTGTTTGCTCATTTGGGAACAAGCAGAAGGGTTTTTCTGGTATGGCGTGACCATGCCTTGTGATGGACGCGAGTCTGGTAGTATTTACAAGGGTTGGGAGTTTGTTCATTTTTTAATGTTAGTAAAATATTAGAAGCATGTCTGGGTTATCAAAAGAATTTGGGTAAGTTAAAGTTGGGATTCGAACCCCTGAAAGGTATTTTTGTGTGTCTCGTATTGGTATGGTCGGTAGTTAATTCAGTTAATGGATTTTACCAAATTTAGATTTTTTACATTTTGGTCATTGTATGTTGTTGCATCAATTGAATAAGTAAATGCAGTTTGTTTGACCTGTGTTTTCGCAAGCATGATTTTAATATATCTAATTGATGTATAAAGCTATTTCAAACGTCTTAGTCCCTGTAATTTGGTTGTTTTACGTTTTAGTCCTTAATTTCATATTTTGCGAAATTGGATGCTAATTTATTTTTCGTTGGAGCTGAAATTTGACATGCTGCCATGAAATATGTATAATTAGTAATTGGTAAACTGAAAACGGTGTAAGTCCCTAGTATTATTCAGATTTAAATTTTGGTCCCTAAAATACTCATTTTGCAATTGAGTGCCTTATAGATGTTCGAATTGAATGAAAATTTGACTAATTAAGAATTGGTAACCATAAAAAGGTGCTTGTATGAACACCTTAAGTCTTAATAATGCATCTAGACAAGTTAAAAGAAAAAAATGGATTGTAATTCGAGTAAGATAGTTTGGGTTTGCTTCGGCAAACCTGATGTGATTTTCTTAGTTCGAGTTTAACGACTAGGCCATGTCAAAGGGGTTACAAAAATGGTGCAGTAGGAACAAGCAAGTATAAGGCAATGAGCTAATACTGACATGATGATCCAGGCAACAACAAGTTCAATTTATGAATTGATATTCGTAGTAACGATACACTTGAAGGTAACAGGATTGTTCTTTATCTAACCATATGAGTATCAGACAAAATTCATATAGCCCGAAGAATCAGAAGAGAGAGAGAGATTACAGAAGTTAAACTATGGAGTTTGGTGTGTTCTATTGAGTACAGATAGAAACCATACAAAGAGTTTCAAACATTGGTAGTTTATTCAATAGGGTACATTAACATAAGAAAAGTTTTATTTGAAGCACCTAACCACCCTCTAACCGTACACCGATATGCAGTTCCCCAAAATTGCATCTATTAGGACTTACCCTAGGCCCATAGGGCGTATGAACCAAGCTAAGGGGATGCCTTAGGTCTATAAGGAATTACTATAGCTGAAGTGTCGGAACCTACCCAAGGGGTTACCTTGGGTCCATAGGAATTACCAGCGTTGAACTTGCAGATACTTCTTACAATATCCTAGATAGTACCCTAGAAAATCAGTTTAGTGCAGAAAGTAGTAATGGTGCAAATACAAAAATTAGACATATATTTGTAATATATCAGAACACAGATATCATGATTTCATATCAGACACAGAGGTATATTTCCAGACGAATATGAGTCATGTTTCAAATTAGATGGACGGTCTTGATTTCAAACCAGAGAAAATACTCATATGCACATAAAACACACCAGAAGGATCGATTTACTTTTTCTGGGGCACATAGCTATCGTAAGAAAGGAGACACAGATTTTCTAACAATTTTGAACTGATTTTAGAAGCAAGAACCCTAATAAAAAAGGGGTTTCAAAACTAACACCCCTAGCCAAGCATTCGAAAATCGGTACATTTTATCGTTCAGAATATCCGATATATCAAGAATGTTCCACTCATTTTGGCCAACAAAAGCATTTTATCCATTTTTGACTTCCAAGGCAAATTTTGTAGTATAGCCCCTTAAGGGTAAAATAATGATTTGCAATATTTAAGATTTCTAACGGTTTATTAAGCCCCCAAATCTATTCGAAGCAATATATCCCAACCTTGCAGTACTTACCAAGCATACAAATATATACACCTCACGCGTATTCATTTCCAAAAACCGACTGTATCGTATGACTAAATGGTCACCTTTAAATTTCACCACATGACTTACCACCTAGTAGTCGGACATATAGTTCGTGCGAAATTCTTCCAAAATTGTATCAATATCAGGAGTGATTATTGTACATGAGTCATGATCCACAACTCTTAGAGGCATTTCAATTATTCCAGTCATGAGGGTATTTTACTTATACCGGAGCTTGAGGATATATTCGCCCTTTTAGTCAAATCAATCATTATAGCATTTCCAGGAAAATTGTTTTCAGACATTTATTTAGAAATCAAAAAATCTAAGCATTTTATAATTTCGAAGGTTAAAAGCCTGTTACCAGGATTTCCAACAGGATCAAGAATTTAATAGGTGAATCAGGAGTTT
Organism: Hibiscus mutabilis; assembly: GCA_019671005.1. Classification (NCBI taxonomy): domain Eukaryota; kingdom Viridiplantae; phylum Streptophyta; class Magnoliopsida; order Malvales; family Malvaceae; genus Hibiscus; species Hibiscus mutabilis. The sequence continues at coordinate 57,576 of JAGYYJ010001761.1, forward strand.
GAACATGTTAAACATGAGTTCCTAAATCATTTATATTCTCAGGGGTATTCAAGTCTTTTTAACACTTCAAGGGAATTTTCATTATTTAATATACAAGTATCTCAAAAATTAAATCTTTCAACACGAATTATCCGAATTGAAGGTTTTGAGTTTAATTTCTTTATCAATTATTTATTGAACTTGGATTTCTTACTAATCATCAAATTTTTGTTCGATTCATTTAGGTCTTAGCCAGTTTACTCCTTTATTAAAATCAATACAACTTTAAAATATTCAACGGTAAATACATGAACAATCATATTCATTCATGCATTAACCAATTCACAAACGATTATTGTAAAGCATGCAAGAGGTAGTAAAGTACTACCTAAACTCTGAGCCACATAGATCGACCATTGCACTCCTTTTGATCACTTTCGAACTCGAACTTGTCATCCTTCAAAATTATTGAGCACCTTCATTTATACCTAATCCAAATCAATTCTTAACTCAATTATATCTCTTTTAAACTGATCAATCAAACACATATGCATGCTCGAGTTAAAGGTTGGATTAGGAGACTTTCAGGTTAAAATTTAGTGAAACAAACTTCAAAATCTGACTCAGGGCGTCGAAAAACCCAAAAAATGACTTTTCAAGAAAAAAAGTTAACTTTTGGTTAAAGTCAACTCTGGTCGGTCAACATGTCAAAGGTCAAACCGGGTCAGATTCGATTTATACTATCAAACTGGTTTGGGTGGATCAAAACGGTTCAATCTGGTTATGGTTTGGGTCACAATACCGATCAGGATTCACACACCCACAATTTGGGCTTATCTAACCCAACCTAGATGCACTTAGGCTCAACCCACACTACACTCAGCTCACATGGCTAATGGTTAGACCAACCCACATACACACACAAGTTCCCTTCACTTCCCAACAAACATGGCACTAGGTTTTCAATACCCTGAATGGCAGCTCGCCAGCGGCACACACCAGAGACCTCAATGGTCATTCTGGCCACCACGTATACAAACACAATAACACAAGGGAAGGCAAGGTTTGAATTACCAATGCTAGAAGCAAAGGAAATCGATGGCAGCGCAACAATCTCTGCCAACGACTAGACTCCGATGACAGAATCAACGACATGAATGGCCACAACGACGACGACAATGCAGTGAATCGACAACCCACAACAGCGACAACAATAGAAAACAGATGAGAAACTTTATTTCTCGACGAACATTCAAATAGTTCTCCAAGGTGAACGACGAGGATTCATGACAAGTGGAGGGACAAACTATGGTCATGGAACAAGGGCGAACACACGAACGATGGCGGTGTAGTGTACGAACGGTAGATGGACAGTGAAACACCAAAAATTACAGAGAGCTTAAGATTTTTGACGAACCATTAAGCCATCCTTCACGCCGGACAGTGACACTATGGCGCGAGTGGCAGCTAGGATCTTGGTCGGGGTGAAGCAACGACTCGAATGACGGTGGCGGTGCATGCCACGGCTAGGCGGTGATGGAGATCGGGGCGGTGAACAGTAGTTGAGGGAAAGCTTTAAGAAATTTCTAGAATCTCCCCCTCTTTCCGGAATCAAATGAATGTCTTTAATGAGGAGGGTATAATGGCCCTTTATTCTATTTTATTATTATTGTTGTTGTTGGGTTTAGACCTTAAGACTAAACTTAACAATAAAATCTTGTAAGCTGTAACTCCCCCTTTTCGGTCTAGTAGAGAATCGGGTTAGAAAGCGTTAACAACGAACGATACAATGAATCCGGCACATTGATGAGGCAAATATCTTATGCGGTGCGATGAAATCGAGCAATGCAAAGTTTACCAATCTGTCTTAAGACCAATTTTAAACTTTTTAAACCTTTAGGGCCAAACTGTAAATTCTGGAAATTTAGGTCTCTTTTAGCAATTTATCGATTTATATTGAAATTTCAAGCTATGATTAACCCTTTTGCAAGTTTTCATATTAATCTGATGCCATTTACCCAATCAATTAGACTATACAAGATTCAGTGACCATTTTGTAAACAATGCAAAGCTGTGTTCAGCAGCTTTTAACCGAATTAACAGACACCGTACCGATACATTTTGACCTGTATCAGTATGGGTGCACATGGATTTATATTCCATTGAATCTACCAATTTTTGTTTCGATACAGTTTGACATGTATCGATGCAGGCTGACCAACGTAGACTTTAACCAAGGCCTGTTTCGGTACACCCTGCATCCGTACCAAAACCATTTATTTTCTAGACCTTACAGCTCATTTTCGTACCAAAATGCCTTGAAGGCCGTATCGGTACGCTTGGGTTATTTTGCATTTTTACCTGACCAAATATGCACTACCGTACCAAAACAGGTGAACCCATATCGGTACAACCTGTATTGTAATGACAAATTTTATCTAATTTTTCATCTAATTAACCTGTTGAACGATGTCCAAATACAATTAAATTTTTCCAGCAATATTCAAACACTATAATCTATATGCATGTCAAATTTTAGGTCTATTTAAATCCATTTATTATCCTTTTGAGCCAATTATGCAACCTTAGCCTACTTTAGCCATTACCAAAGGTCAAATAATGCTTTAGTGACTTTTACAAGCCATGCATTATACACACATATCAAAATGGACATAATTGACTAGTTCAACTACTTTGCCACAATTCTAGGAGTTCATAAAGACAAAACACATTACTTGAGGCTCGTAGTGACTTGCCAACAACGTCGAATTCTCTGATCTTCAACGACAAAATCTTTAACCTGGGATACATGAAATGAAATGCATTAGGCATACTTTGCCTAGTGAGGTAGTCATAAACAATACCAATAACAATGGAATGCATTTCAAAACATGTAATTACAACAATGATACCGCGAATAAATATTATCAATGCAATCTTCAAGTTCTACAACAATACTATCATAATTCTTATCATTAACCCTTGGATCGATTCCCAGATAGTGGATATTTGAATTTCTACGCCTCGCCAAACCAATAAATGGTTTGACCCATCCACCTCGCTAATATTACCAATATCACAACACATCCCTCCGCCTTGCCAAATCATTATAGGTCGTAGCCCTAGGACCGTAGTCCACCTGTACATTGAGCTCATGAATTCTATGGCATGCCAATTGTATCCAATGTCCTTTCGAATCCAAGGCCCGATAACAATATCAATGATCGGTGTTCGGTAACAATAGCGATGTTCAATATTCTTGTCAATAATAATGATCCGATATCCATATTCATTAACAATATCAATAACAATGTTCATTTTTAATAATCTCAATGACAAAGATAATGATCAATGCTCCATTTCTAATTTTTCGATAACAATAATTGTACCGATAGCAATGCTCAATGACAATAACAATAACGGTGGCGAAATCAATGACAATGTTCGATATCAATGAAAATGACAATAACGATGCATAATAGTCAAAACTATGACTTACTGATGATTACCAATAGCATCCACTATATGGTTAAGTGCAATAATCCTTGACAACGGTATTTGCAATACAATAAACAATAACAATAGAATCGGGAAGACACCAAATCTATTTAGAGACTCTGACTACACTCACCTTGACAATCTGATGCTCCTACGGCTCTCGGATGACAATCCCATTGTTCCTAGCTTTTGTCGGTGATAGTGGATGATCTCTATCAAATTCTTAAGCTAGGTAAAACAATATGATTGTATTAGAATCATCAATACAATATCGTAAACAATATAACGATATCAAAATCAATATCTAAGCACGAAATAGCCATTAGCTACAAGATTTTCCATGGATAGTCAAAACCTTAACTTTGTGATTAAGCTTGATTTATTCCATGGATTTTCAACGATTGTTTGGGGATTACTACTTACCCGATCGAAGACAATAATTCGGTAACGATAAACCAAAGAAACTCAAACTTTCCAAACCTTCAACAATGGAAGTGCTTGCTTGGAGGTGGAAGAAGATGAGATAGATGTGTGTGCTTGGTATGTAATCGGGTAAGTTCCCTAAATTGGCTATTCTATTGTTTTAAAGGAATAACTTTCCTTCATATGAAGGAAGGTCATCAGAACAACCAATGTAGAATGATTATAATTGAGGAAGGGCTAATCGCAAAGTTAGTCTCTCAATTCTTCGGTATTCTAAACTTGTACCCTCAACTTTCAATTTCTATAACTTAGCCACTAAAAGGTTTTCAATACATTCAATAAGTTCTGTAAACATTAAATTGACTCAATCGGAGTCCAATATCAATACAATTGACCTTGCGATCTAAGTCAAAGCTATATTTGAACATTTCCAATGTAGGGTTTTCGATCGCCGGAACCCAACTCCGACTAGGCCAAATTTTGGGGTGTTACATAAGCTTAGATAAAAAAATAATCTTAGTCCTAGTGGTTAAGTCTTGGGCTCACTAAGTAAGGGTTAAGGGTTCAAAACTTCATGGTAACATATCTCCTTTTTTTTAACTCATTTGCTTCTTTATTTTATAGTTTTAATTAATTTGGGTTGTTGCAATTCCCCCCTTTAAAAAGAAATTTTGTCCTCAAAATTTACCTGAGTCAAACAGTTGGGAGAACTACTCCCTCATTGATTCCTTCGTCTCTCAGGTTGCTTCTGCAGGGTTAGGATTACTCCATGAACATTAACCATCATGATATGTATGTTCCTCAATACTCTCTTGTCCTAATACAAAATATAAGCTCTTCATCATAAGAAAAATATGGCTTCAATTTCACATCCTCAATCTGAATAACATAACTCAGATCGGGGCGGTATTGCCTCAGTAAAAACATGTAGAAAAATCATGAACATGACCATGCTAAGGAAGCAACTCAAGCTGATACACATTTTGCCCAACTCCCTAAAGAACTATGGTAATCTAGAGCTCTACTTGTCCATACGTTCAAATCTCAATATTTTCCCATACAGAGATACTTGAATCTTGCCTAAACTTCAACACCAAACTCAATTCTTTAGATTTACACAACTCTTAACGGTCAAAACTTCACCTAGACAATCACGGATAAATTTGAACCCATTGGATAGTAAGGAATATCTTACTCATGCACTCATATGTATGTACCTTCGAAGACCATATCTTATACATATTAGTTACAAAGCAAAGCAATCAATTCGGAATATCAACATAAACTTTACATGATTAGCATACATAATTTCATTGTCTAGCTCAAGAATTATGCATCCAACATAACCGAAGGGCATATATAGCTTGCTTACCCACAACGCAACATTTAGACGTAATTACATCCTTCGAGTATAACAGAATCACTTCAAAATTACGGTCTCGCCACACATACGAACACATTCCTTTTAATTTCATAATTCTTTCTGATTCCCACCAAAAAAATCCCAAACATAATCTTTGTTACCTGAGAAATCATTTGCTTCATGATGTCTTATATATATAGCTTGATGTTAGCTAAATAGCCTCACAGATAATCTCATATCGGTCTTATCACTAGGGCCCGAGGCTTAACACTTATCGGATTCCAAATTTATTAAAATTGGAACGAGAGTGATTCCAGAATTTCTCCGATTCGATTATTCGATGCAGACCAAAGGGAAAACCACCTTTTTTCGACTTAGCCAAACTACTTCGTTCTTTATGACTTCCAGAACTAAACCAAGTTCAACTTGAAATCTTACTAGAGTTTGTCATACTCCATCTCAAACAATCGAACATTTATTCTCAATTGAATTATCTTGAGTTTCGCAGGCACCAACCATTTCATGTACTTTATCCAGATCAAATCCATCACATGAATTCAGAACACAAACAAACACTAACACAAATCGAGCATTAACGGATATAATACTTAGAAACACTTATTACAAAAAATGATACTCGACATCAGTATTCCGGCATAGAAGAGTATGATTATAATCTAAGAGCTTGTATTTACCATACACCTTACAACTGATGGTCGACCGATCCACCCAGAAAAACACAACTCTAAGCTATGATACCACTAAATGTAACACTTAAATCGATACATGTTGTCCGATCCAATTTAAGGTGTCACATTCGGGCCACCGAAGAGACCTACATTACAATTTCAAATGAAACAAATTGTCAAGCCATTTAAAACCATAAAACAATTTCAGAATAAAAAATTAAAGTTTAGAAATTATTAATTTAACATAGCAGTGTTCATAAATACACGTTATAAAACAAGTTTGAAACGCAAATGTAAACAAGACGTGACATGCATGTCCCTTAATTACACAAGTATCGTACTCCACAAGTAATGTCAAAGGAACTCTCGTACTAATGTCGATAACTTGCAACATGTTTGATCTTTTAACCTACGATAGTAAAAATAGCATGAGCGTAAAAAAGCTTAGTAATACAGAACTACCAAATGATGCATAAGACACAAGCAGGTATATGGCAATGCACTAATACTGACATGATGATCCAGGCAGCAGCAGGTTCAAATTATGAATTGATATTCGTAGTAACAATGCACTTGAAGGTAACAAGATTGTTCTTTATCTGATGATCCAAACAAAATACATATAGCCCGAAGGATCAGAAGAGAGAGAAAGAGATTACGGAAGTTAAACAAGGGAGTTTGGTGTGTTCCATTGAGTACAAATAGAAACCATATAGAGAGTTTTAGGCATTAGTATTTTATTCAGTAGGGTAGATTAACATGAGTAAGGAAATTTTTATTTGAAGCACCTAACTACCCTACAACCGTACACCGATATGCAGTTCCATAAAACTGTATTCATAAGGACTTACCCTAGGCTCATAGGGCGTAGGAGCCAACCTAAGGGGATGTCTTAGGTCCATAAGAAATTACCCTAACCGAAGCGTCAGAACCTACTCACGGGGTTACCTTAGGTCCATAAGGAATTACCAATGCTGAACCTGTAGAGACTTCTTACAATATCCCAGATAGTACCCCGGAAAATTAATTTAGTGCATACGGTAGTAATGATGTAAATACAGAAATCAGACATATGTTTACAGTATATCAGAATACAGATAGCATGCTTTCATATCAAACACAGAGGTATATTTCCGGATGAATAGGAATCATGTTTCAAATTAGATGGACAGTCTTGATTTCAAACCAGAGAAAATACTCATGTGCATATGGAACACACCAGATGGATCGATTTTTTAGGTGCACATAACAATCACAAAAAAGGGGACACAGATCTTCTAACAATTTCAAACTGATTTCAGAAGCGAGATCCCTAATAAAAAGGGGTTTAAAACTAACAGCCCTAGCAATGCATTCGAAAATTGATACATCGAAATCGTTCAATATATCCGATATATCAAGAATGTTCCAATCATTTTGGCCAACAAGGGCATTTTAGCCATTTTTGACTTCCAGGGCAATTTTGTAGTTCAACCCCATAAAGGTAAAACGATGATTTGCAATATTTAAGATTTCTAATGGTTTATCAAGCCCCTAAATCTATTCGAACTAATAGATCACAACCTTTCAGTACTTACCAAGCATACAAATATATGCACCTCACGCGTGTTCATTTCCAAAAATCGACTGTATCATATAACTGAATAGTCACCTTTATATTTCCCCACATGACTTACCACCTAGTAGTCGGACATATATTTCGTGCGAAATTCTTCCAAAATTGTATCAATATCAGGAATAGTGATTTTACATGAGTCATGCTTCACAAAACTTAGAGGCATTTCAATTATTCCAATCATAAAGGTATTTTACTTATACCAGAGCTCAGGGATATATTCGCCCTTTTAATCAAATCAATCATTTAGAGCATTTATAAGAAAATTGTTTTCAGACGTTTATTTAGAAATCAAAAAATCTAAGCATTTTGCAATCTCTAAGGTTAGAAGCCTGTTACCGAGATTTTCCAACAGGATCTGAAATTTAACCGGTGAATCAGGAGTTTGAACATGTTAAACACGAGTTCCCAAATCATTTTTACTCTCGGGGTATTTAGGGTTTTTTTTACACTTCAAGGGCATTTTCATTATTTCATATCCAAGTATCTTAGAAATTAAATCTTTCAACACGAATTATCCAAATTGAAGGTTTCGAGTTTGATTTCTTTATCAATTATTTACTGAACTTGAATTTCTTACTGATCATCAAATTCTTATTCGATTCATTCAGGTCTTAACTAGTCTACTCCTTTATTTAAATCAATACAACTTTAAAATATTCAACGGTAAATACATGAACAATCATATTCATTCATGCATTAACCAATTTACCAACGATTACCGTAAAGTATGCAAGAGGTAGTAAAGTATTACCTCAACTTCGAGCCACATCGATCTACCCTTGCACTCCTTTTGATCACTTTCGAACTCAAACTTATCATCCTTCAAAATCTCGAATACAAGAGCGAACACCTTCACTTATACTTAATCCAAATAAATTCTTAACTCAATTATATCACTTTTAAACTGGTCAATCAAACACATATGCATGCTCAGGTTAAAAGTTGGATTCAGAGACTTTCAGGTTAGAATTTTGTTAAAAAGGCTTCAAAATCTAACTTAGGGCGTCGAAAAACTTAAAATATGACTTTTCAAAAAAGTCAAACTTTTGATCAAAGTCAACCCAAAAGTCTACGGTCAAAGTCAACTCTGGTTGGTCAACATGTCAAAGGTTAGAGTCGGTTTAGATGATCAAACTAGTTTGGGTGGATCAAACCGGTTCAATCTGGTTTGGGTCACACTACCGATCGGATTTCACACACCCGCAGTTTGGGCTTACTAACCCAACCTAGATGCACTTGGGTTCAACGCACACTACACTCAGCCCACATGGCTAATGGTTAGATCAACCCACATACACACACAAGTTCCCTTCACTTCCCAACAAACATGGCACTAGATTTTCAATACCCTGAATGGCAGCTCGCCGGCGGCACACACCGAAGACCTCAATGGTCATTTCAGCCACCACTTATACAAACACAGCAACACAAGGGAAGGCAAGGTTCAACTTACCAACACCAGATGCAAAGGAAACCGACGGTAGCACAACAATCTCCTCTGGCGGCTACAGACTCTGACGACAGAACCGACGTCATGAATGGTCACAACGACGAGGACAGTGCAGCGAATCGATAAACCCACGACGACGACGACAACAAAAACAGATGAGAAACTTGGTTTATCGATGAACCTTCAAACAGTTCTCCGAGGCGAACGACAAGGATCCACGACGAGTGGAGGGCCGAACCATGGTCATGGAACAAGGGCGAACACACGAACGGTGGCGGTGTAGCGTATGGACAGTAGATGGACAGTGAAACACCAGAAATTATAGGGAGCTTAAGGTTTTCCGACGAACCTTTAATCCATCCTTCACGTCGGACGGCGACACTATGGCGCGAGTGGCGGCTACGATCTTGGTCGGGCTGAACCGACGACTCGGATGACAGTGGCGGTGCACGCCACGGCTGGGTGGTGACGGTGATCGGGGCGGTGAACAGTAGTTGTGGGAAAGCTTTAAGAAATTTCTGGAATCTCCCTCTCTTTCCCCGAAGCAGATGAATGTCTTTAATGATGAGGGTATAATGGGGCCTTTATTCTTTTTTCTTTATTTTTGGGTTCAGACCTTAAGACTAAGCTTGATGTTAAAATCTTATAAGCTTAGATTAAAAATAATCTTAGTCCAGGTGGTTAAATCTTGAGCTCACTAAGTAAGGGTCAAGGGTTTAAAACTTCATGGTAACATATCTCCCTTTTTTCTAACTCATTTGCTTCTTTATTTTATAGTTTTAATTAATTTGGGTTGTTACAAAGTCAATAGTTCAACTCGAGTCCGGCCAGGTCTATGTCGACACGGGTTCAGGTTAATGCCGAGTTTATTCTAACTCGGGGTTGGGTCGAGTCAAAATGGTTAGTTTTCAAGTAGTTAATTCGGGTTCTTATAGAATTCGGGCCAGGTTATTCTAGATATCAATTTAAGTTCAGGTCGGGTCACGTCGGTTTCGGATAAAATTTAAGTCGGATTAATTTGATTTTGGATAGACTTCGAGTTTGGTTTTTTCACGCTAGTTTCGAATAAAATTCAATGGGTATATTAAATAACATTACATAGCTTTAAAAAAATTATGAATAATCTTTGGAAATTATTAAATAACATTACAAATCATATAATCTTAAAAAAATTTAAATTTTAAATTTTAAATCTTAAAACAATAAGTATATATGTATATGATTCTATTAAAATTTAAACATTTAAAAATCATATGATAATCATTAAAATTACTAAATAAAATTACAAATCTTTAAAGAATTATATGAATAATCTTTAAAAATTTAAAATTTTAATTCAATGAGTATATATATAAATAATATTTACAAATTATTAAATAACATTACAAATCTTTAAAAAAAATTATATGAATAATGTTTAAAAATATTAAAATTTAAAATCTTAATCCAACGAGTATATATAAAAATTATGTTAAAAATTAAATTTTTAAAAATTATATGAATAATTTTTATAATTTTAAATTTTTTAAATTTCAAAATCTTAATTCTATGATTATATATATATATAGATATTCTTTAAAGATTGTTAAATAACATTACAAATCTTTTAAATAATTATTTTAATAATTTAAAAAAATAAATTTTAAAATATTAATTCATTAAGTATATATAGAAAATTATATTAAAATACTAAAAGTTTAAAAATTATATGAATAATCTTTAAAAATATTAAATAACATTACAAAACTTTAAAAAGTTATCTGAATAACCTTTCAAAGTTTTAAATTTTAAAATTTTAATTCAATGAGTATATATAAAAATATATATTAAAAATTTAAAATATATATCAATAATCTTTTTAAATTCAAAATCTTACCAAACGTGACACCATTTCTATTTTTCAATTTTTTTTCTACAACCACCCACTCCCATAATGAAAGAACTGGGTATTTAAACTCATTTTCTTGCAAACTAAACCTTCATAGTGGAAGTTTCACTTAATGTACTTAACATCATCGTAATTGGTTGTATGATTTTGAGCTAGAGGCAAGGGTTGAAGAATATATTCGTGTGGTTAAAGATTCTTCAATTTCTAATTTAGAAGAAGAATCGCCTCCAATTTAATTGTTAATAATCTTGTATGTGCTCTTTTTATATATTTACTTAAATACTTATTGATATTATTTGTTCATTAATGTTTTTGATTGCTCTTTAATGGATTTGTTATTTAGTTTTTTGAATTTACTTGTTGTTCTACTGACTTTTAGTTTTATATGTTCTAGTTATTTTGTTTAACTTTGCAGGTAGCTCCTGATTCGGAGAATTGGATGATGTTAGGTCTGGTCTGTAATAGGTCGACTCAATTCAGATCTCAGGTCGTTTCAAGTCGGGTTATATTAGATATTTGTCAGGTTAATTTTGGGTTTGGGTTCATATCAGGTCAGGTGTAGGTCGATTTCAGTTATCACATTATCAGGTTCAATTCAGGTTCGAGTCATTCTCAGGTTGGGTTCGGATCCAAAATCATCAGGTCCAACACGAGTTCGGTTTAACATCAGGTTAAACTCGATTGAGTTCGGGTCATCATCACCTTGAGTCTCAACCAGTCAGACTCGAATTAGTTTCAGTCGATTTTCAGGTCGGGTCAGCTTTTTACACCCCTATATAATACATTTTTTCGTCAATAATACCATATTTTTTAGAATAACCCTACATGCTAAGTTTTGTGGCGCTTTTCTTTTAGGTTTGTTATTGTGTCAAAAGAAGTTTAAGGATGCATAGAATTTAAGAAAATGTGTTATTTATAAAATCAGAAGAAAAAATCTGAAAAAACTATTAAAAAATATGGAAATTCTAAAAATTATTTTGAAAATATAAAAAATACTTTTTAATTTCAAAATTTATTCAAAAATAAAGAATAATAACTTTAAAATATTGAAATATTTTTTAAAAATTAAAATAATAAATATTATTATAAAATTATAAAAATTGAAAAAAATATGAACCAATAAAAGTTATTTTGATTTTTGAAATTTAAAATAATAAAAGTTATTTTAAAAACCAAAATAACTTTTATTGTTTTATATTCTTTTCAATTTATTTTTTATAATTGTATACTAATATTTAATATTTTTATTTTTAAAAAATAATTAAATCTTTTGAAAAATTATTATTTATTATTTTTAAATAAATTTCAAAATTAAAAATATTTTTATATTTTTAAAATAATTTCCAAAATTTTTAAAACTTTTAGGGTTTTTCTTTGGATTTTTATATATTTTTTAAAATTAAATTTTAAAAATTCTTAGAAATGACAAGTGGCATTATCATGTTGTGACACATGCCAAGAATCATTTTTTAAAAAACCATTAAAGTTAACTGTCAACGTTGGTCAAATGATCAAATTATTTTTTTTGAGTTTAAGGGCTTAATTGAGTGCAAAAATATTTAGGGGCTTAATTAATTTTTTTGCAAAAGTTTAAAGGCTTATTGAATCTTCAAAAGAATTAAAAATCATGCACTTGGGGTTTTGAACCCATGACCTTTAGAAAGAAAGAGCTAAGTTTTAACTACTAAACTAACATAATATTATTTAGTATTTTACCATAAATATTATATATCTCAAACTACTTGAGATTAATTCAAATTATTTTATAAAATAAATAATACTATAAATAATATTAATATATAAATGATATAAAATATATTATTTGCATGTGTAACAATATATATATAAGTGTATTGTTTTATTTTTATATTAGTATATAACAACTCTAAACCATAAATCCTAAACCTTAAATTACAAAACTTATGGTTTGAGGTTTGGGGTTTATTGTTTTATATATTAACTATAATATAAATATATTATTTTTATAAATATTTTTGGTTTTTTTAAATAATATATTTTTATTGATGTATATATATATGTAAATAATATATTTTATATTATTTATTTATTAAAATTATTAATAATATTTTTTATTAAATAATTTGGTTGAAACAAATGGATAAGTTTATATAATTTAAATAAAAATATTTTATTTTTTATATATTATTTAAAATATAAATATATCATTTTGAAAACACAAAATATTCATAAAATTAATATATAAAAAATCCTTGAACCCTAAATTCTAAACTCTAAGCTTTAGAGTTTAAGTTTGAGGGTTGGGTTTGTGGGTTAACAATTTAGGGTTTTGTACTTTTTTTAAAGTTCAATGAGTTTTGAACTTTTTTAAAATTCGATGACATTTTTGAGTCATGGGCTATAATTAAGTAATATGTGGTGTTGTTTACCCTATATTTTATCTTGCCTTAATTTTTTTCAAAAACGTATATTATATATGTAGGGTGTGGTGCGTTCCAAAAGTCAAGATAATTGAATTTGGATGAAATTACATGCTATTATAATGATGAAGCATGTTTAATTAACCATTTTAATGTATGGGAAAATATATGATGCAGGCGGTGGAAACACTTTGTTTCCACAAACGCCTTAATTTTAGGGGTTAGAGATTCAATTTAAAATTTATAATTTAAGGGTTTAGAATTTAGGGTATGTTGTTAAGGTTTAAGGTTTAGAGGTTAGAGTTTAGGTTTTAGGATAATATGTTAGGAATTTAAGTTTTTACCTATAAACCCTAAATTCTATCCCTAAACTCTAAATTAAAACCACAATCCCTAAATCCTAAGCACATAAATCTAACATCTAAACTATATATCCTAAATTAAATCCTTAAACTTTAAAATTATAGCGTTTGTGAAATCAAAATATTTCCGCCGCCAATAGACGATATAATTACCCTTAATGTATTAGTCTCACTAAATTGAGTATAATTTGAAGATTCAATTATGATATCCGATTGTTAGGAAGAGAGACAAGAATTGGGGGGAAAATATTGATTACAACGTTTTCAAGTGAGATGCGTATTTCTATTGGTGGAAAGGTTCAGATGAATAAAATATACGTTAAAAGAAAGACACCAAAGTAATTGACGGAACGAAATTAATTGAGTAAAAAACATTAGGCATCAAATTGAGAGTAAGTGTTAAATACAAGAGCCGTGTAGATAATTAATCTTGTTAATTTAAACTCGTACGTGCTAAATATACAAAGTTTGTTTTTTTTAACAATTACATCTGAATTTTTATTAATTACTATAAAAGACAATATATCAAAAAGAAAAAAAATTCACTAAAAATCTCTTACAATGGTACAAAGAAAAACAAACACTTCCATCGAGACTAACATACTAAAATTCAGAAACCTTCATAATTTCTTTGTCTTTATCCAAACGAGACACTTTACATAGTAAAAAATGAGTGGTGAGCGAACCAAACTATCAGACATATTACTCCGCTATCCAAGTTTGATTACATCGGCAACCAACAATCAACCGAGTGAGAATCTATCTTTCTAAGACCACTGACATAACCATAATCAAATATTAGCATCGTGAAAATTTCTGTACCAACATCAATCGACGCTAATGTATGTTAAAATCATGCCATAAGGACAGATGAAATGAACCACAAAAATCAAAGGAAACGTGTCTGTCAAGGAAAGGACCAAGGCAACAACAAGGGGAGTTGAGAACACGTCTGTGGAAGGAGTTAACAAACCAGAATTGCGCAGGAGTTCAAGGGAGAAAAGGATTTCCAATGCCTTAACCGACTTTGTCCGTTAGTGAGAACTTGAAATATAAATATGAATGGTTGTAAAAAGGAAATATCATCTGTAATCTTGAAAAAACTTCCAACTTTCCTTAATCTACTGACTAGTTTCTTTTCTTTCTCTGCCGATTCTTATTTCTGAACCATTGATCACAACATTTGGTGCTTTCGTTGAGATTTATCATGGTGAATAACACCGAATCCATCAGGACCTTACAGGATACTTCTGGTCGACACGACCGACTCTTAACAACGCTTCAGACTCGAGCGGAGGACCAGAAACAATGGAATGAAAAAACTGAACAAACTCTTCAAGAGGTCGCATGACAATTATCAATGATTTCAATACATCTGGGAATCTCAGGAACAACTTCTAGTGACGGTAATAGTGCTGAACATAGCATGGTTAACCTTGGTAAGGCAAAGGTACGTGCCGAATCTGATGATGTTTTTTTCGTTCTCTCCAAAGCCAGTACAAAGTAGAGTTACTATTCAACTGGGTCATTTTTCCGGATCCAAACTCTTACCCACGCCCAATGCAAGTCCAACTGGGTCGCGTGTACAACCCGGTAGTCCATCTCCATTAGAACATCGCCCACAATCTTCTAATCCTATTCAACCACGAAGAATATCAGCAGCCGAAGCTCAGGCACGCAGAGAAAAGGGATTCTGTTACTATTGCGATGCAAAATTCATTCTCGGACACAAGTGCAAGGATCCACAGTTGTTTCTATTGGATGATGAAAGTGGGGAAGAATCACCAGTTCTGGGAGTAGTTGCGACAGAGAATGAAAACCAAGAACCTGAAGATTCCGATGAGGCAGTGCGAGAACAATCTTTGATTTCTTTTAATACGCTTGCTGGTTGTTTCACTCTGAATACTCTCCGAGTTACAGGTGAGATTCGAGGGAGAGAAGTCCGCATATTGATCGATGGCGGTAGCACAGACAATTTTGTCCAATTGTGTGTGGCAAAATACTTGGGGTTAGTTGTAACAGCAGCACCTAATTTCAGAGTCCTAGTTGGTAACGGTGACAAATTACCTAATGAAGGTTGTGTGCGAGACCTCCGATTGCGAATCCAAGGAACTGAGCTAATGACTGACTTTTATGTGCTACCTTTAGAAGGCACCGAAATGGTTTTAGGGGTTGCTTGGATGGCCACTCTAGGGTCGGTGACCATGGATTTTTCGAAGCTCCAATTTCACTTCCGACAGGGTGATAAGGAACATCATTGGCAAGGCGAAATTGGAGTGGCTCCTCATCCGGTGAATTTTCAGTCCTTGGGCGAATGTTTGACACCAAAGGTTTGGCTGCTTGTTATTGTTTACAAATTGATGCACAACCAGCAACAGAAAATGTAGTGGAATCGGAAGAAATGAAACAATTATTGCCTAAGTTCGAGACTGTTTTTGTGGCTCCACAAGGACTCCCACCTCCTTGTGAAATTGATCGCGCCATCCATCTAGAACCTATGAGCAAACCGGTAAACGTTTGTCCCTATCGTTATCCATATTTTCAGAAAGCGAGGTTGAACGTCAAGTTCAACACATGTTAGACCATCACTTGATTCGGAAGAGTACTAGTCCATTTTTCTCTTCGGTGCTACTAGTGAAGAAGAAAGACGAGACGTGGCAGTTTTGCATCGATTATCAGGCATTGAACGCAGTTACTGTGAAGGATAAATTCCCAATCCCCACGGCTGATGAATTGTTCGACGAATTGGGAACTTCCCATTTTTTTCTAAGTTGGATTTACTGGCCGGTTATCATCAAATTCGTGTCAAAGCTAATGATGTTCACAAAATAGCATTTCGGACACACGAAGGCCATTACGAATTTCTTGTAATGTTGTTTGGCTTAACGAACGCACCGTCCACATTTTAGGCAACAATTAACGACTTGTTCAGACCCTTTCTCTGTAAATTTGTTCTGATTTTTCTAGATGATATCCTAATTTACAGTCGCAATTGGCAAGAACACTTGGTTCATGTGCGTCTTGTTCTACAACGTTTACATGAGAATGGGTTCGTTGCAAAGCGCAGCAAATATGCATTTGGACAAACGAAGGTCGAGTATTTGGGTCATATTGTGTCACAGGAAGGTCTTGCGGTAGATCCAACCAAGGTCGAGGCTATTCAAAACTGGCCAGTCCCCACTACACTCAAAGAAGTTCGAGGATTTTTGGGCATTGCTGGGTATTACCGCAAGTTTATGAAGGACTTTGCGTCACTTGCAGCTCTCATTTCAGATTTGCTTCGAAAAGGGCAATCCTTTGAATGGACGACGACAACTCAATAGGCCATGGACCAACTTAAGAATTGCCTCTGTTCTCCGCCCATACTTGGGTTACCACAGTTTGACAAAGAGTTTTAGATCAAAACAGTTGCCTCCGGAACGGGAATAGGAGCTGTCTTAACACAAGAAGGTAAGCCTCTAGCGTATTTCAGTCAAAAACTCAGTCCAAAAATGCAGGGTGCTTCTACATACAATCGAGAAATGTTTGCTATCACACAAGCCGTAAGAAAATAGCGTCAATATCTCGTGGGCCGTCGATTTATAATTCTTACAACTATTCAAACACCGGAACAACAATGATGGTTGTCTAAGTTGATTGGGTACGACTTTGAGATTCGTTATCGCCTGGGTAAACTTAACAATGTCGCAGATGCATTATCTCGAGAAGCTGCAGCAACTTTTATGGCTTTCTCTCGACCACTTTTTGGTGTCCTAAATGACATTCGTGTAGCCAGTAAACAAGATTCTGAAATTCAACACATTCGAACTGCTTTCAAATAAGGGAAAGCTGACTACACTGTGTATGAAGAACATGATGGGTTGTTATTATTTAAAGGACGAATTCTGGTGCCAAATAAAACTGCCCTTTGCTCACTATTATTGAGGGAATTTCATAACTCTTTAGTAGGGGGACATGCAGGCATCACACGCACCTGTCAACGATTGACTGCGAATTTTTATTGGAAAGGAATGCGAAAAGCAGTTCGACAGTTCGTTACTGAGTGTCAAATTTGCCAACGCATGAAAAGTGATAGCTTGGTACCAGCCAGGCTCCTACAACCTCTTCCAATCCCTAGCCAGGTATTCGAAGATATTTCTTTAGATTTCATTGTGGGATTACCGAATTCAAATGGAAAGGAAACTATATTAGTCGTCGTCGACAGGCTCACCAAATACGGTCATTTCTTCGCCCTTCCCTGACACTTTGACAGTCAATATGTGGCTAAGGTCTTGGTTCAAGGTGTGGTGAAACTTCACGGAATTCCAAAGACAATTGTCAGTGATAGGGATCGGATCTTTGTTAGTGAATTGTGGACAGAAATGGCCAAGCTACAAGGGATAGAATTATGTTTAAGTTCGGCTTATCACCCCCAAACGGATGGTCAAACTGAAGCTTTGAACCGTTGCTTGGAAATGTATCTTCGTTGTATGGTTGGTGACGATCCGAACAAGTGGGAACAATATTTGGCGTGGGCTGAGTACTGGTACAACACTGCATACCACACATCTGCAGGAATGACCCCTTTTCAAGCATTATATGGACGAGATCCTCCAACTATTCTCTTATATTTAGAAGGCAGCTCTTCAAATGCTCATGTAGATCAAGCCTTACAAGACCGTGATGAGTTGCTTCGTGTTTTAAAATACAATTTGGTTCAAGCACAAGGCCGAATGAAAAATCATGCAGACAAGCACCGTCGTGAGTTGGAATTTGAAGAAGGAACTTGGGCGTTTGTGCTCCTACAGCCCTATCGACAACTGTCACTACGCCTACGACGACACCAGGAACTTGGACCACGATTCTTTGGTCCTTATCGAATTCTCAAACACATTGGTCCAGTCGCTTACAAACTGGATTTACCAGATTCTACTCGCATACATCCATTTTTTCATGTATCACAACTTAAGCCATGCAAAGGTCAACCTCTACAACAAGTCACGCCCTTGCCATTGCTACGGACTGATATTTTGTCGCCTACTGATTCGCGAACCTTGAGGACAAGGTTGTTCTTCCAGGAGGGGGTAATGTCAAGGAAAAGACCAAGGCAAAAACAAGGGGAGTTGAGAACACGTCCGTGGAAGGAGTTAACAAACTAGAATTGCGCAGGAGTTCAAGGGAAAAAAAGATTCTCAATGCCTTAACCGATTTTGTCCGTTAGTGAGAACTTGACATATAAATATGAATGGTTGTAAAAAGGAAATATCATCTGTAATCTTGAAAAAACTTCCAACTTTCCTTAATCTACTGACTAATTTCTTTTCTTTCTCTGCCTATTCTTATTTCTGAACCATTGATCACAACAGTATCACAAGGACATAGGAAACTCATGCCATAAAGGCAGAGATTCTTATTAAAATATGAAAAAATAAGAAAAATAATAAACCCGATGGTCGACAACCAATGCTAAAAGTAGTTGCCGACAACCAACCAAAGGAAGAAAAATAAAGTTGTAGGCAGCTAGGTTAAAAGAGATTTCAGATATTTATAAATAATATATTTTTACAAACTTTCGTTTTTAAAATTATAAGATATATAGATTCAATATCAAATCTATGAATTAAATCAAAATCCTATGTATGAAGCAGTTAATAGAAAGGACATAAGTGTTGAGTTTTGAATTAATTTTATGTTTCCATAACTTGTGGTGCGAGTCCTACGTTAGTTAGAGTCATAGCTTTAATTCAAAGAAATTTGTATAGTGGAGACATATGTGGATGAACCGAAGCCATGAAGATATGGTATCATCAACTGTCAAACATGTATATTCCTCAAGTAAACTCAATCTTATTTTCTTTTTGGCGGTAGCAGCTGAATATCTGATAAATAAACAAAAATGGGATCCAATAACACAGGCAGTGCGAGTGCTTTTGAGGTCCCAATGCTTTCATGCGTCCGAGAAAGAAAAAAAAAAACATGTGGGCTGGACCAAATTTAGCACTAACAAATTCCAGATTGTACTCAACTTTTTTAATGAACGAACCAGGAGAGATGCTTGCCATCTCACCTTTGCCATCTCACCTAAGTCATGTGATTCTTTTCCGAGTTATTGTAATGAAAAGCAATTATATTTTGATAAAGAAGTAGACAAACAAGTGCTTCATTTTATATAGCACAATAATGGACGTAGGGTACATTTAGACTCCCCCCCACCACCCCATTAAGCATGGTCTATTGGTCTTGACTGAACCAAATTGGACATGGGTGGATAACCCTATTGCTTCAACCAAGCTACCACTGATGAGCTTCAGTGCTTGAACGTAGGAGGCTTTCTGATCTTAGTAGCTTGCTAAAAGCAATAGGCTATCTTGATTAGGGTCAACTTGGTGCCCTTTAATCCTCCAAAACAAAGGCCGAAAGGTAGCCCTACCAAATCGTATCCGGCCGGGACAATAATACCTGGGTATTGACCCCTTACAAGTATAAAAGAAGTTGATGAGAAAGGTGATAGCAACGCATCTAGCTTGTGCTCTCTCATTAATTTCTCGAAGCCGTCTCTCGACATTTTTTTCTAATTTTGTATAGTTTCCTTCTCCTTTTTGCCGATGCCTTTTGTATTAGAAGAATAAACTGCTTTCGGTTGATTAACCAATTTCTGTTAACAATTTGTTAATTGGTTATCAACAGCCCAGGTGGTTAACAAGCTGGCTTTTTAGTCAATTGTGTTAGATCATATCGGGCTATAAAAACCATGTATAAGGAACTGGCCAATATCATCTTTTGACCTACACTTGTTTCATCGTTCTCTTCACAGTTTCTTCTTCGATCATATCAATTGTTGCACTTACATCTTCAGTGTCTTGCTGATATGGTATCATTCGCCAACAAAGATCCTAACGCCGTTTTGCCTTCCGCTGCTATTGCCGATCAGAGTCGATTGTTCTGGCCGTCGTTTCTACCTGTTGTTGATTCTTTGGTTTAAGATTGGTTCTCATGGCTCCAAATGGTGACAACACTGCATCACCAGTCGAAAGTTTTCCCGACTTGCAGAACGCCGATAGCCAAGATGTTCAGTTCTTTGCCAACAAGCAGGTCAATATGAGGCTCGATGATCTCAATTTCTTGTTATGGAAACAGCAGGTCGTTTTAATGATTCGCGGTCATGATCTTGAACATTATCTCGATGTATCAACTCCAGTGCCGCCAAAGGTCGTGACTGGTTCTGATGGTCAATTGACTGTAAATCCGGCATACAAACGGTTCTGAAAGCAAGATAGTTCACTTGCTTCTTGGTTGCTCTCAACCATAAGTCCAAACGTTCTTCCTCAACTGGTGGGTGCCGAAACCATTGCTGCTATTTGGAACTCTGTGATCAAGCTCTTCTCAAAGCTCTCAACTACGAAAATTATGAGTCTACACTGCCACCTCAGAGCATTGAAGAAAGGAGCTTCTACAATCGCTGAATATACGACCCAAATCAAAGAGATCTGATATCTCTTGGCAACGAGTGGAAGCCCTGTTTCAGAAGTTGAGCAGATAGCAACGGTGTTGAATGGGCTACCTGTCGAGTATGAGTCATTCATTGCTGCTCTCACTGTAAGTCGTGAACCCTACTCTTTCGATTCAGTTACATCTGCCCTTAAGGATGCTGAGTCTCGATTGATGGATCCTTTGAGAGTTTCTGTTGGAATTAATCTTGCAAGATATGGCAATGAGGTGGTTAATGATTGTAGAGAGTTATCTCCATCCTATGGTAGATACAGAGGACGTGGCCAAAGTATTGGACCGCCATCTGAAGGACGATATCGTGGAAGGTCACGTCCACAATGCCAACTATGTGATAAGTTGGGGCACCTGGTCGATAGGTGCTGGCACCGCTTTGATCAAAACTTCAAGGGGTGACTTCTTCGTTACAACAGCAAGATGATACTCATGCTAATGTTTGTCAGTATGTATCTGACCCTTCAGAGTAGTTCTATGACCCTTTTGTTAGCACAAGCGCAGGTCAAGATGCTGCTCCTGCCGAAATAAGTAATGACACAGCTCAGGTCAATTCGCTAATTGCCAGGGTGATAATTTCAGTTGATGACAAATGGTTTCCTAATTCGGGTGCAACCCATCATGTCACCCGTGAGCAACGATTTGGTCAGCACACTCAGAGTTATACAGGTAAGGGCAAAGTATATCTTGGTGATGGGTCTATGTTAAACATTTCTCATATTGGAAAAACCACTATTTCTACTAACTCAAGACCTTTAGACCTTAATCATTTGTTGTGTGTGCCTCGTATAACTCGTAATCTTATGTCTGTTTCTCGCTTTACACAAGATAATAATGTTTTCTTTGAGTTTCATGCTGCTAAGTGTTTTGTTAAGGATGAAAAAACGAAAGCTGTTCTACTGGAAGGAAGACTTGAAGATGGATTGTACTCCTTTGGTTTTGGTGTATCTCAACAGCCTGCTGATATTGTTTGCAACACTACTACATCATCTGATACTATAGATTCAATTGTTCAGCCTACTACTAAGCAGTCTACTTACTGGTTGTGACATCAAAGGCTTGGTCACCCTGCCCCAAATATCATCAATCTAGCTTTAAATAAGAACATTAGCACTGATAGGACTACTCTTTGTACTGCCTGCCAATTAGGAAAGAGCCACAAGCTCCCTTTTTCTCATTCTACAACATTGTATCACAGGCCATTTGAACTTGTTGAGGCCGATGTATGGGGGCCAGCCCCTTAAAATCCCTAAGTTGGCAATATTATGTCTCTTTTATAGATATGTACAGCAGGAATTGCTAGCTGTTTTTGTTACGCAATAAATCAGAAGTTTCGTCTGCTTTTAAAGTTTTCTCTACGCTTGTTAAGAATCAGTTTTCTGCTACTATTACTGCATTGCAAACAGACGGGGGTGGGGAATTTCGAGCTCTGGAAACTGAATTGATTCAAATGGGAATACAACACAGGGTTACATGTCCAAGGACATCCCAACAAAATGGCGTAGTTGAACACCGCCATATTATTGAAACTGCCTCGACTTTACTGGCACAGTCTAGTGTTCCCTTTCAGTATTGGAGTTTTGCTGTGTTAAGTGCGGTTTACTTAATTAATAGGCTTCCCACTGATATCTTAGGAGGCATGTCACCTCATCAAAAATTATATGGTAGAATTCCAGATTACAATTTCCTGAAGGTATTTGGTTCACAGTGTTTTCCATGCCTCAGTCAGTATAATAATCATAAGTTTGGTTTCGTTCCAAGGCTTGTATGTTCCTTGGCTATTCTCCTCAGCACCATGGTTACCAATGCATGGACAGCAATGGCAGAATATTCATTTCTAGGCACGTCAAGTTTAATGAATCTGTTTTTCCCTTTGCTGCAGGGATGAAAACTGCTCAATCAACACTGCGAGATAAAGCATACATGACTCCAGTTCTCTCTGTTCCTACAGTAACTAATGAAGCAGGTATGAGCCGACATGAGGGTGTTCATGAACCCATTGATGCACCAACAGCAAATGTAACAGTTGAGGTAATTGCACAGGACACAACAAACTTGAATGATAGTTCTCTTGATAATCATGTTACCTCTGTATTTGCTGATTCTAATGATATGGATGATACTCCTGAGCCTACTGAGTTTCATAATGCTAGTCATACTCCTGTGTTTGCTGAATCTAATGATGTTGATAATATTGAGTCAAATGGTGCTACTACATCTGCTTGTCCCGCTCCTTTAGCTTCTGGTTCCTTTGATTCGAATTGTGAAAGACATATAGTAGGTGCTAATGCTGCAGAAACAAGTGTTGTTAATCCTGATATACCATCAGTTCATAATGTTGATGAGCCTCGTGTTGTTGATTCTGCTCACAACATTGGCTCCTCCAGCAATGTTCACCCTATGGTAACTCGAAGTAAAGTGGGAACATTCAAGCCAAAAGTTTATAATGTTGAATTTCATGCAATTCCCTCTACTGTCCAATATGCCTTACAACATCCAAAGTGGAGTGAGGCTGTCCATCTGAGTTTGATGCTCTCATAAGCAATAATACATGGGAGTTGGTGCCTTTGCCTCCTGACAGAAAGGCAATTGGATGCAAATGGATTTTTCAGATTAAATACAACTCAGATGGAACAATCAGTAGATACAAAGCTAGGCTCGTCGCAAAAGGTTTTTCTTAAGTTCCAGGGTATGATTTTGGTGAGACTTTCAGCCCTGTTATTAAATTCTTTACAATCAACATTCTATTCTCACTAGCTATATCTAATCAGTGGCAAATAAGACAAGTAGATGTTAATAATGCTTTTTTAAAGGGTGACTTGCATGAAGACGTTTATATGCGGCAGCCTGATGGTTTTGAGAAAAAAGGGTTGTCTGGTGACTTGTTAGTTTGCAAATTGAAGAAGGCTTTATATGGGTTACGGCAAGCCCCACGAAATTGGTTTAATAAATTGCGATCCTTTCTTTGTGGTCTTGGGTTAAAAACTTCTAATGCTGACACTTCTTTATTCATTCATCATAGTGAATCAAGTGTGGTATATATTGCTGTATATGTCAATCAGATTATTCAGGCTCTACATGACCAGTTTTCTCTTAAAGATCTTGGCAATGTTCACTACTTTCTGGGTATTGAGGCTATACGCACTGAAGAAGGGTTGTTTCTTAGTCAACATAAGTTTCTAGAAGAATTGTTGGCTAAACACAACATGGTAAACCCCAAACCAGTAGATACACCCATGACAGTCTCTCCAAAACTGAGCAAGGATGCTGGTATTAGTGATGTAGATCCTCAGTTATATAGCAGTACAGTTGGAGCTTTGCTTTATCTGTGTCGTACACGTCCGGATGTATCCTTTGCTGTCAATAAAGTGTCTCAATACATGCAGGCACCTAAAGATATTCACTGGTCATCCGTGAAAAGGATACTTCGTTATTTGAGAGGAACACCTGATTATGGACTGTTGATTTCTGCTCAAACTGGTGCTCCAGATTTGTAAGTTTTCTCGGATGCAGATTGGGCAGGCGATGTTGATGATCGTCGCTCCATATCTGGTTTTTGTGTGTACAGGGGTTCACATCTTCTCTCTTGGAGTTCAAAAAAGCAACGCTCTGTTTCACGAACCACGGCTGAAGCAGAATATCGCAGTCTTGCTGATGCTGCCTCGGAAGCACTTTGGGTTAAAGCTGTATTAGTTGATATGGGCATTCTCAGTACTGATCCGATAAAGATGTGGTGTGACAATACCAGCACTGTAGCTATGGCAGCAAACCCGGTTCTGCACGCGAAAGCAAAGCATGTAGAACTAAATTTACACTTTGTTCGGGAAAGAGTAATGACTCAGCAACTTGAGGTGAACTATGTTCCTGCGCAATTTCAGACAGCTGATATTTTAACTAAACCATTGGCAGTAACTCGATTTCAGGAGCTAAGGAATCAATTATCAGTCTGGTCAATCAAACAACTCAAGGGAAGCAAGAAAGTGGAGTGAATATTAGAAGAATAAACTGCTTTCGGTTGATTAACCAATTTCTGTTAACAATTTCTTAATTGGTTATCAACAGCCCAGGTGGATAACAAGCTGGCTTTTTAGTCAATTGTGTTAGATCATATCAGGCTATAAAAACCATGTATAAGGAACTGGCAAATATCATCTTTTGGCCTACACTTGTTTGACTATATCAAATCCCTAATTGTTTTGTTTCTCTAAAATTTCCTTTCCTTCTTCTTCATCGTTCTCTTCACAGTTTCTTCTCCGATCATATCAATGGTTGCACTTGCCTTCAGTGTCTTGCTGATATTTTGTAGCTTCAGCGTCAAGGAAATGCTTTTGGCCATACTCCTTGGTTTTTTCCTGCATGATCCCCCCAAAACCCATGTTTTTAGTACATGTAAAACAGATGCATGGTCATTTTCAGCAAATATTATCCTATGTTCAAATGGTTGGACTTATCGTATCTGTGGAATACGCCTTGGATGAGTATATCTCGAAAGAGGAAAAACAAAAGCGACTTTGAAATACTCACCAATTTCGAGTATTTGTTGTTGAATGCAATGAGATCTTTCAAGGATCGCACTGGAGATACCACAAGTTCTTTTAGGTACAAATTTATGGCCAATTTGAACTCAACCGTCATGGCTAGACCTTCATAGTCTATGCTGGTGATATATGGTTCCAGATACTTGGATACATTCACATTTTCTATCAGAACTGCACCTCTTTGCCTTGCAAAAAATTATGTTAAAATTAACAATAATTGGAAATTATAAATATTCAAAATAAAAATTAATATAAAAATTTTAAATGTATTAGAAATTATAAAATGATAAAATATAAATATAAAAAATAAAAAACGTTTATAAAGTATTAAAAAATAAACACTTTCATAAAAGAGTTCAACTTCAGATTGAGTACTACCGTTCTTCAAAAAAATTCAGTAGAATCAACCTTGTATTAGTGTAACAGTAAAACTCAAATTTTCTTTTGTTTTTTTACATCAAACCGATGCTCATTAATATTTGATGTAGAAAAACGAAGGAGAATTTTGATTTTATTACTACTATAACAAAATGATGATTCTATTGAAAATATATTCAAGGAATATTAGTAGGCTTAGCATATCCAGAAACAATCAAAGATTTTTTTGATGGTTTATAAATATTTTTAAAATTTTAATTTTTTATTTATACCTTTTATATTTTTAAATATTTTAAAATTTTAATAATTTCTTTTTTATCTTAAATATTAAATAAGTTATCGAACTTTGAATTAAAATCAATTATACCCCTAAAATTTGCAAAAAAAATCAATTATGCCCTTGAAGTCAGTTAAAAAAATCAATTCAGCCCATCTGCCACGTCATCATTACATGTGTACTACCATGTCAACATCGTTGACCATCATGTCAACACTGTTAACTACCACGTTAGTGTAAAACCTATATTTGATTTTGATATAACAAAGAGTTTAAGGACCAATTTATAAAATTGGATAATTTTTTTAAGTATTCAAAAATTCTCACAAAATGACAAGGATTCGAACTTAACTTATTTCTAAGTCAAAAACTAAAACCCCAAATATTTTCTAAGTATTTTTATACTCAAATAACCAAAATCGTCCAGGCGTATCGATACGCCCTTAGTTGTTTTGATATGACTTTTGGCTACTGGAAACTATTTTTAATTTATTAGCCAAAGCGTACCGATAAAGGTGTGCCCATTTTGATACGGCCTTCAACCTGAGAATTTTATTCAAGCAATGAGTATCAGTACGGCTTCACCTATACCGATACGAGGTGTTAAGATTTTCAAAATCTTTGTAATAAATTTTTTACCGTTACCTTGTTAGTTATTGGAATCACCAAACTTTAAAATTCAGTTGCACCGTACCGATACGCCTCATAGGCGTACCAATGCATTTTTCCAAGGACTTTTTCCTTAGATTCCAGTGAGCAAAATCCGTACCGATACGGCCTAGCCGTTTCGATATGCCTATGTTTTTATACAGCCCTCAAGCATATTAATACCCCTTTATACAACGGCTATTTCTTATTATGGTAGGTACCGATACAATTGTTCGTGTACCGATATGGTAGGTCACCAAACGACATTTATTGCAGGAAGAAAGCAACTCAATGGCTATATTGATAATCTCAACTACCCAAACGGTTAGAAATCAATAAAAGGGTATATAAACAAGTCTCCAAAGCTACAACAACAACTATTGAACAAGTCTAAAGCATTCAAGCACAAATCCAACCATCTTTGAGCTATTAGAGTCAAATTTTGTAACCCACTTGAATGTTCTTCAATTGTATTCATTTTATTCAAGTTTTGGGTTAAGGGTACTTGTAATTGGGAAAATTATTTACCTTTAAGAGGACTTTCAATATTTGACATTCTTTCTTGTAAAAGAGAGTGAATTTGATCAAGCTTTGGGTAGAAAGCTTTGATTGTTGTAACGGTTGCCTCCTTAGCCTAAAAAAGGGAAGAATTCTTAGTGAATTGTTTGAAATCCTTAGTGGGGAGCTAAGATAGTGGATGTAGACATTATTAGAAGGTTGAACCACTATAAATCCTTATATCTTCAATTTTTCATCTTTCCATTTACTTCCCTTCAAATTTAAAATTGCCAATTCACCCCCTTCTTGGCCACACTTCGTCAATTGATCATCCTAACAGTTAGCATGTTAACGGTCAACGTCGATCAAAGGGCAAAATTGATGCAATTGAATGACTTGGAGGGCGAAATTGATGAAAAAAATAGGGGCTACATTGTTGATTTGAGTTTACTACAAGGGCGCAAGTTTATTCCTTTAGCCTTATATATAATATTATACGCAAATGTGCGATCTTGTACCACTATGATGATGTATATCTTGTGAATGTTTAGAGGATAAATGATAAAGCATAACTTGCTATCTCTTTTTCATATCATGATTATTGTTATCATCGTTACGTTCATTTTACTTGCATGCTTGCTTTACTAGTTCATTTTGGTAATGGTGTTTTATTGAGCTTCCTAGCTCATGATTCGAATTTCTTTATATCGCATGCTAGTATTTTGAGAAGTTGGGAACCTTAACATCAGCTTTTGAATTCCAACAGCTTCTTTTGGCATAGTATTGTACTGTTTATTTAGAGGGCATGTAATAATGACACCGTATGTCGTTTCGAGTCAGTAAATTTGAGTCTATGCTTTATGGTTTTATGTACAACTATGCTTCAAAATTTAAGAACGTGTTCTGATGCTTGCGAAATAGCTATGCACATTAGAGCAAATATACTCATCAATCAAGTAATAAAGTAATGAAGTAGAGTGTTGAACTCACGAGGATTGGATCAATAAATACGAAGAGATCATACTTAAGAATGGTTGAGAAAATATTGGTTTGATGGTGATTTACCAAAACTAAATGCAAGTAAAGTAGTTATGATCAAGACAAACAGATGTTGCGGCAAATATTTAGATAATTATTGAAGCTGGGTTTATTACCTAGGAATTATGATTGATTACTTATTTCAATGTTATAGCGACCGACAATACATGTTTGTGTAAACCATTAAGATCTTTATCTACTCGATGGGATTTTCTAATGAACTTCTGACTTTCTCAATGTCTAGAAGTTGATAACAATTAAGCTAAGGTAATACATGTTTGTGTGAACCCTAACAACTCCATTATCTATTCAAGTTCTCCTTATTAGTTGTTGAAACCATAAACTTATATCTAAGCCAAATTAAGAATAAGCTAACAGCTTAGCCTCACTGTTAACTTTTGTTTAACCTAACTCTCTCAATATTAAGCCACGAATCAATAGTTAAAAGGCCTCTCTCGGTATCTCTTACAATAACTATGCATAAAGAGTGATGAGCAAAACAGATAAAAGAAAATAACTATAGCATTAAAACAAAGTATTCAAAACATAAAATCCTATAAAGCAATAAACCCAACTAAAAGAATTTAGCTCATGTGTGAGCCTAAAACATCCATAATAAAAACAATTAAAAATCATGGCAGTTTATCAAGCAATGGATAGAAAAGGGTCAAGTGTCTTCAACGATCTCTTCCAAGCTTTATAACTGTTGTTGCAGGTCCCGCACTCATTCAACCTCTCTCAATGGTTTTCGTCTCCTCTAGAACTTTAACTCTGGAGGTTCTCCGATAGCTGAAGACTAAGGCTGCCGTCTGTGATTGAGCTTCCTTTTAATTGTGGCCCAAGTCTTCTTTATATAGGCGAGAAAGTTAGGTTTTCGTAACCCTAAAGCGTGCGAAGCCTCCTTAAAAGTATCTTGTTTTCCCGCTATCTTTAATGAGATTCGTATCTAAGGTGAGTCCACGTAAGCCAAAGTTAGATTTTTCTTAAACTCTTTTTGCCTCATCAACTCCAACCGAGAGATCTGATATTATTCATGCTCCAACATTCCTCCAGCTCCAATAGATTATGCGCATGCACCACAAAAAACACTATCTTTCCCATTAAAAGTACCAAAGTATATAACAATTAAGCATAGGCAATGTAACTCCCTAACTATATGCAACCTACTCCTAAATGCAATTAAATGAGCTTAAACACATGTAAAAGCTAAGCTAAAAGGGTATGCAAAACAGGTTATTTACACAATCATCAAGTCATGATGTTTAATCAAAGGTTTTCGTAACTAATGATGTATTATGATATTTTGAAATTCTTGTCTAATTTATCTCAAATGTTATCAAAAGTTTTTTTTAACTGATTTTATGACCCATAGTAACTCTCTGGATCGGGTCAGATCTTCCGTACCAGGACTAAGATGTTACAGTAAATCTTTGAACCGCCATTGAATTTATTAAGGGTGTAGTATATAAGTTTTCAAGTCATGTCCTCTGAGCCATCCTAAAGGTAGAGCAAATTCTATAAATCCTATCAAATATTTTAAGCTTAGTTCCACATCTTTTCGATATAGAAGTCATTTTTTTTACAAATCCTTAATTCTAATCTTAATCCTATCTAGAGGGGAAATGAAACTTTAGGGGAAGGAAAATGGTACTCTTAGTTGATCTAGAATCCATGACTTAAGGGGATATTAGAGAACAACGATGATTTAAAAAAACATTGATTTCACATTTTTTTAGAAATGGCACCACATTTCCTATGGCGTGGGTACCGAAATATTTCCACTTCTTCCCAAAAGGTTGAAGACTGAAAATCTTTGAGATAATGCCTTGATTTCTGATCAAAGTATGGTTGTCATCATGCCCCGAGTCTACCTCTTCCCGAATGGTTAAAGATTGGAAATCTTTGAGATGATGGCCTGATTTCTACCCGTCCTGACATCAAAAGAAAACCATCAAAGGTGATGGCTCGAAAGTTTAAAAAGTGATATCTTGCTTTGAGACTGTCGGATGATCTCTGCCTTTTTAATCTTGAAAACATTGAGATAATCATATCAATGCAGGTGACACTCAAGCGCGTAGCTTCTTGACCGGTGTAAAGGTGCATAAAGTTCTTGCCAAAGTCATCTTCTTGGAAACTACCTCTTCAATTTCCTGTACGAATACTTTTTAAGTAATACGATAAAATTGATGTATGAGCATACTTTATTATGCATGAGTAATGATATCTCAAAATTTGGGAGAAAAATGGCAAACACCTTTAAAAATTAATGTTCAGCCCCAAAATATCAAATGCAATAGCATATTTGTTTCAAATTGACAAAGATTAATTTAAATAAAGAGTATGTTTAGAATATCTTGACCATTGTAAGGATATATGCACGTGTGTAGCCTTTTTCAGTCTATTAGGTTTCTAAGAAGAACGATTCCCGTACCCAAATTCTAACCCATTTTAGGTGGCTCTCTTAATCTCACTAATTCACCATGCCCCATCCTTTCCTCATTTTGGTGTTGATCAGGCACTTGAAGTTTGACGTTCCTTGAAGAAAGGTTAACCCTTATAGACGGAATGTAATCTGAAGACAATCTTACTCGACTTAGATATCTATGAATGATCAAAATGGTCTTTTATAGACTTGTACTGGAGACCATGTGTGATGATTAAGCAAAATCACACTTCATTTGATCTAAAATATTCTCTTCTTTTTCATTACTCGGATCACTCTAGATTACCTATTTCTTTGGGTTTCAACCTAGACTTCATTTCTTTCTTGGTGTCCTTAGATTGGCGTATTCTAGTCGGGCATAGATACCAATATGCTCAGGCAGGCTACACTTTTCCTTTTATTTTCAGGATGCATTTTGGCCGGATATAGATACTTGCTTTCTATTCAGAGATAATTGATCTTCCAAAGTTCTTCAAAATCAAGAGTACTTGAAGTCTCCTACTTATTTCTTCCACTTAAAGCTTCATTTTTGCATTGCTTGATCTATGTGTGCTCATGTAAAATACTTTTTCTTCTTTTATTCTTTTTCTTAAACTGACTATTCAGGATCTTAGTCTCGATTCTCTCTTCTTTTATTGTATCTACATTAAACCTTGACGTTTATTTCTGCTTCGAAGTAATCAATCCTTCATGGCTCTTTTGATGCTGGTGAATTATTCATTTGTTGGAGTATGCCCAGAGACCAATCATGAGATGGTTGTAAAATACATATTTATTTTATCTTGTTTATTAAAATAAAGCCATTATTATTATTATTATTATTATTTCAGTCTTATTCTGTGTATCTATAAATAAACTGAATTATAACAAAGTCCTTAGAATAATATAGTTATTCTTGAATGTCCTTAGTCAAGAATTATTGTTGTCTTGGACAACAATAATGTATTAAGAACCGAGATCCCACCAGCGATCCAAACACATACTTAGGCGTTATCATCTCATTCGCAAAATCATTGTTGAGGAGATGTAGAAATATGCAAAGTACCAACAGATGACAATATCGCCGATCCACTGACAAAGCCTTTGACACAGCAGAAGCATGAATGTCACACTAAGTCTCTTGGTATTAGATACATGAGTGATTGGTCTTAGTGCTAGTGGGAGATTGTTGGAGTATGCCCAAAGACCAATCATGAAATGGTTGTAAATGACATACTTATTTTATCTTGTTTATTAAAATAAAGTCATATTATTATTTCAGTCTTATTCTGTGTATCTATAAATAAACTGAATTATAATAAAGTCCTTAGAATAATATAGTTATTATTGAATGTCCTTAGTCAAGAATTATTGTGGGCTTGGACAAAAATAATGTATTAAGACTAATATGTAGTTGATTGATGACAAAGTGTTGTCATTGACATGAAGATGTCAAAATCAATACATAAGTATGTGTTAGGGAACAACATACTGGACTGACCCACCATGAGCATGTTTCTTGGATTATTATGTGATAGTCACAACATTGCTTATGGTGATAACTACATGTATGATCCTCGGACTTGAGATCATCATTATTTCAACATCGTGAGTGACATATTTTGATACGGTCAAACGTGTGTCGTAACTGACTACACTATAAAGACTGATATTGGATATGTCATAATCCATGTAGCGAAATATGGTTGATCAAGATAGGATTTGTCCCTCTTACATAATAGGAGTAATATCATAGGCCACTTGATTGAGTAAGACTAGAAAATGCAGGCCCTTCTCGAATAAATTGATATGGGATATTATAATTATTTGTTTATAATAGTTTACTCAAGATATCAAGAAGCATTAGATGAACTATACAAGTGTGACTAATCCATGACTTGTGTCCGATCTAGATATGAGGACAAAATGATGAAATACATAAAAGAAGTTAATCACGGAAAAAAAATGTTAAATCGAACCACGATTTCATGTAACTTAGGTAGCAATGATGTATTGCTGGATGCCACTCGTTGCTTGTAATATTAGAATTGTTCTGGATATTACTGCTAACATTACATGAACCTACAAGGGTCACACCCTATGATTGAAACGAACAAATATCAATTAGATAGCATGTGTATAGACTTGTTGTACACGTAATTAGTGAGAAACCGAAATTGTTATAATTATTGTAATTATGGATAATTTCGTTTATATATATATGTGTGTGTTAATATTTGATAAGTTATTGTAATTATCAAATATTATTAAAGTATATATATATATCTAAAAGAAACCTAATTAAAGTATAATCAGATTCTACATATTTAATTATATTCGGTTAAATATATTGTATATTTAAGAATCCAAATTTAATTAGAATTAGGTTTTTAAATGCTATATAAAGGCATAAGGTCTAGCAGCCATTTATTTCTATTTTGAAAAACCTCTCTAATAGTTAGAGAAGAGAAAATATTGTTCGTTTCATTCGGGTGGACTGCATAGAGGTCGGAATGCTATTGTGACGACTCAGATTCGATTTGGTTATTCTGAATTCCCTACGGATTTCCAAATTCCAGATTTATTAAGGTAATGTTTCATCCTTCATCACCCTGAATTCGTCCCTTATACATGGATCACTGGTGGATTACGCCGAATAATTTTTCCGCTGTGCCATAGGGTGTACTGATGTTTCCCAACAGTGGTATCAGAGCCACTTGTACGATACGAATTCGGACTTAAATACTTGGATGATGTTTTGTATGAGATGCATGTTTTACCTTTTCTGTTTTGACGAGTATGTGATGTTTGTGCGAAACGTAGAAATTAAATCTAGTCGCGATTAATATGTTAATCTGTTTTAACAAGTTTTTACGATCGATGGTTAAGTGTTAATCATGTGTTTGTTGCGGTAAGCTTTTGATAATCATATGTTAATAGTTGACATGATGAACATGCGGTTAAGATAGCATATCGTTTTTGGCAGAGGAATAATGGTTGTTCGAGAGTGAAAAACCTTAGGGATTGAAAAATTCCAAAAACATGATTCCGTTGATAGAAGTTATCAAATCGTGAGGTTTTTCTATAGTAATCGAAGTGCCAAAATTAAAAATTTTCCCGGCAGATCCGGGGTCGCCAGGTTTTGATGATATGCACGGTGTTTGAAAATGCATGGTTATAGCCAAAATAGCATATTTACTTTGGTTTTATATAAATATGGCATGCGTGTCGTGCCTTTCTTTATTCTATTGGAATTCTCTTCTCATCTTATTCCCTCGTATGTAAAACGAGTTTCTAAAAAATTGTAATATTTACAGAGAAAGCATGGACCAAAGGAGCAGACTGATGGGTCGACCAAAGGTGGATTAGGTGCTTGAGAAGCAAGTTCTATCTTTAGTAATTTTGGTTCTCCCATTTGCTTGGGATGGGCCAACTTAGTTTTAAGGGCTATAACCATTGCATTTATATTTACTGCTTTACATGTATGTGATAGAATGTATGTTTTTTTAGCGTGATGGTAACTGATTAGATCATAATAGAATGGTGAGATTAATATAACAAAAAAACCCTTAATATTTAATTAAAATTAGTCATCCAATATTAGCCCTCGTTAAAATCTCGATCGGTACTATGTAGGTTTTGCCAAAGCAAAATACTTAGATCTATCCTGGTTAAAGGTGAAGAATAAGCAAGTGATATTCACTGGTAGTAATATTGGTTAAACTAGGTTGTTCTAATAAGATTAGAAACCTAAAGACTAATGATTGTTCAAGAACTTTGGTGATTGAAAAACAATACGAAAGTGCATGTCTATGATTGGTTCTTTGAAAGACTTGGTATTTAAGCGTGCTCAGTACACCACCTCTCTTACATAAGTTACCTACCTGGTGCACTGTTCATTATTGTTCTTTCTATTAG
This sequence comes from Hibiscus mutabilis, assembly GCA_019671005.1. Taxonomy (NCBI): domain Eukaryota; kingdom Viridiplantae; phylum Streptophyta; class Magnoliopsida; order Malvales; family Malvaceae; genus Hibiscus; species Hibiscus mutabilis. The sequence goes on from JAGYYJ010001761.1 coordinate 92,441, forward strand.
ACCATATGAACTTTGTTTTGGACAAATAGTTGTTCATCAAATATAGGAATTACATGAGACGTAATTAGCAAGTGTTGCTTACCTAAATAATTGAATTCTAGGAGTAAAGCCAAAGCTGACTTAGAATAAAATGAAATTTAGATCCTTACCCACTAGAAATACTTTTAGCAAGTTTTTCGATTTTGAGGGTTTTTAATAGTGGGAATGTTATTACTTTATAAACATGATAAATTGGTACTTATAAAATATATTTTATTGTTGTAGATTTATGGCAAACACATTATCATTGCGATCCGTCCTTGAGAATGACAAATTAAATAGCTTGAACTTCCTTTACTGGTTCTGCAATTTGAAGATTATCCTCAAACAAGAACGGAAACTAACAATCATCAAAGAACCTGTCCCTAAAAAGCCAGCAGATGATGCCTCTAAAGGTGAATTAGAAGCCTTTGAAAAATACTCAAGTGACATGGTAGATGTCGGTTGTTTGATGCTTGCGACCCCTAAGCTTCAAAAGCAACATGAGGACATGGTTCCCTATGAGATGGTTAAAAATCTCAAGGAATTATATGAGGGGCAAGCTCGTCAAGAGAGGTATGAGACCTCTAAGGCTTTGTTTCGATGTAAGATGGTTGAAGGAACTCCAGTGGGAACTCATGTTCTCAAAATGATAGGGTATATTCAGACCCTGGAAAAGTCAGGCTTCCCTCTAAGTGTTGAATTGGCTACTAATGTTATCCTGCAACCGTTGCCTGGTAGTTTTAATCAGTTTGTTCTTAATTTCAATATGAATGAAATTAACAAATCGTTGCCCCAGTTGCTTGGTCTATTAAGAACAACATGAAAAAGGTTGGTTGCAAACCTATTCTGATAGTCCGAAAAGATAACAGAAAAGAAAAGCCCAAAAAAGGAAAGGCTGCATTGAAACCCAAGAAGGAGCTGCAAAAGAAGGAAAATGTTTCCATTGCAACAATGCTGGACATTGGAAGATAAACTGCCCTGTCTATCTTGAGGACATCAAGAAGGTAAGAGAAAATGGACAGTTCGAATCAGGTATTTATGTTATTGATATTAATATATCAACATCTACTTCTTGGTTATTAGATATCGGTTGTGGTTCTCGCATTTGTACTTCTGTACAGAGACTAAAAATGAGTAGAAAATTGGAAAAATGAGATGTGGACCTACGAGTTGGAAACGGAGCTAGAGTTGCTGCATTAGCCATAGGAACATATACTTTGTCATTACCTAGTGGACTTGTTTTAGATTTAAAGGATTATTATTTCGTACCTAGTTTGACTAAAATCATTATTTCAATTTCTTGTGTTAAGAGTCTAAAAGTACTATTTTATTCGCCCTTTTTATTCATATTATTGCTAGACTTAGGCTCATATTAATTGCATTATTAGTCATTCATGCATGTTTGCATTGTTTCCTTGGTGGTTAACTTGATTTCATATTTTGCTTAATTTTGGGGAAAAAAGGGTGTTGCCGATAGTTGTTTTTGTGTGTGTGCAGAATCACTTACCTAAACAAGGCTGGAACCAGTTGTCAGGGCAGTGCATGAAGGAGATGCCGACGCAGTTGCCAGGGCAGTGCATGAAGGAGATGCCGAGCTAGTTGCCAAGTCAATTGCCAATAAGGGATAAGATGATATGGCCGCCAAAATTGATGACTAGATAACCCCAAGATGACGTGGAGCAAAGTTAAATCCCAAAGGAGTTTGATTTCCATGAAGAGGTTAAAGAGAGATTAAATCCTAAAGAAGATAGGAGAAGATCTAGAAGGAATTTAAATATAATAAATAATTATATTCTTTAGAAGTATTTAATTCCAACTTAACTTCTTCCTCAAGAAAGACTTTGACCTAGCCATCTCCTATTTAAAGGATACCAAGCCGTCAACTCCAAGAGGAGCAAAGGGGGAGAGATTTCGACAAGGGCTTTCAAGCATTCTTCATTTTTTCTTTCTTGTTCGATTAGGTTTATGTTAGAGATTCTTTGTTTTGTGTTTCTTTGGAACCTAGCCATGAACTAAATCTATTTGGCTAAGGTTATCATGTTTTGTGGTTGTGAGAAACAATTGGATTTTGTTTAGGTAATGAGAGTTTGCACTTTCAATTCAAGGTTTACTCATTCTTTGTTTTTATTCTTGTTTGCGAGTGAATTGGGAGAGGATCTCGTAACTCTATCTATTTATCTAATATCAAGAGAGTTAGATTCAAGAAACGAATGAGTATGGTCTTTATTCAATCTATTGATGGTGAAGATTAATCCAGCTTAAGAATAAGTTAAGGATTTCGACGGCTAAGAGGAACGCAAGATTGGTTGTTGTTCACCCTTGATTCACGCATGGATGTATTGTCAAGGCATGCACAATTAGCTAGAGTTTCGACTTAGGGATAAGAAGAAACCATTGAAGAACACCCTGTCGAACCTTGAAGTTGCTGCTCGGCTGCCTAAACAGTTGCCCAGGCAACAATCGATTATTTGCCAAGGCAACCCCGCTGCGCAAGTTGCCACGACAACTGAGTTGCCCTTGCACTCTTTTACCAAGATGATCCAATTGGCTATCACACCTCAACTCATGATAACCTAGCCTATTCTCTCTCATTTGATTACATATTCTTTTACTTTATTGCTTTCTAGTTTAGTTGTTAGTTAAAACTCCTACAATTTTCTACTTTTGTTCTTTTACTTTTTACAGTGCAAGAGATTAGATTCTTGAAGTGGCACCAATCCCTATGGAGACGATATATTTTATACTATAACTTGCGACGTGTACACTTGCACAATAGCGGAGCACTTATTACGCGCAACAAGTTTTTGGAGCCGTTGCCAGGGATTGGTAACAACGACTTTGTTTTTATTTTCTTGCACTTTTTATTTTTATTGTTTAAGATTTGAAGGGTTAACAAACTTTGGTTTTGCATTGGTATATTACCGGGGCGAGATCGATTACACCAGAATATTCCTTTGATCCAAAAATCGAATGAACCTTGCAAAGACTCAGACAAAGGTTAAGAGTAGCAATGGCTAATCAAGACGGCAATATGAATCAGGATGTTCCAGCAGGAGGAGGAGTGATTTTTGCACGAAACAGAGCTATTTGAGACTATCTAGAGGAAGATCTTGAAGGACTTAATCCAGGAGTTGTCACACTTGAAATTGAAGCCGACCACTTTGAGTTGAAACTGGTGATGTTCAATATGATCAACACAATTGGTTAATTTGGCGGCTCAACAACTGAAGATGCAGGACAACATTTTAAATCTTTCCTCGAGATTTGCAACTCATTCAAAATAAAAGGATTCACCCCAAATGTTTTACGGCTAAGATTATTCCCCTATTCACTGAGGGATCGGGCGAAAGCATGGTTGAATAGTATTCCTGCCGGATCAATAGGATCTTAGACCGATCTTTTTCATGATTTCCTTGATCGATTTAATCCTACAAATTTGACTAATAAGCTTCATAATGAAATTACTTCTTTTTCGGCAGGCAGATGATGAATCCATGTACGAGGCTTGGGAGCGATATAGAGAACTTCTACACAAATGCCCCCTACACGGATTCCCAGTGTGGACACAAGTAACAATGTTTTACAACGCTGTGAATACACCAACAAGAATGATGCTAGATGCCTCGGCAAACGACATACTCCTAGATAAGTCACAGGAGGAAGCAATGCAAATTCTAAACAGGCTCGCCAAGAATGATTATCAGTTCCCATCTGCTAGAAGAGGAGGAGTTAGACGCCAAGCCACAATAAATGAAATGGGGTCATCAGATTCAATTTCAACACAATTGGCCACTCTAACCAAGATGGTCCAGAACATGCATAAACAAAACAACACACATGAGGTCAAGGTAGTAATCCCTTTTGTGAGTTATTTGGTGGTAACCATAATTCTTCTGAATGTATGCAGAATCCAAAATCCAGATTTTATGTGGGGAATTACAATCGGAACAACAATGTGATGTCCAACACATATAATCCATCTTGGAAGAAGCACCCAAATTTTTCATGGAGTAATCCCAACAATGCTCTAAACCAGAACAATCATAATGCACAAGCATCGGGATTCTAGCAGAATATGTCAAGGCAACAGTTGTCGCAGCAACAACTGACAACATCTAGTTCTTTGGAAAATTCTCTCAATGCTTTTATGTTGAAAATTGAATCTTATATGGCTGAAAATAGTGACTTTATAAAAAGAACCGATGCTTTTATTAGCAAGACCGAGATGAGATTGCAAAACCAGGAGGCGGCAATCAAATCATTGGAAACTCAAGTCGGATAATTTGCTCAAAACCTGAATACTAGACCGCAAAGAGGTTTACCCAGCGATACTAAAGTCGCAAGAGGAGCTGGCCACGAGCAATGTAAGGCAATCACCACTAGAAGTGGCTAAAAACTTAAGGAGGCTCAAGATCGCTCATCAAACAAAATTCCACAAGATGAACTCAGCAGTAAAGCCTCAGATGCTAAACCAGGAAATGCCACGGTGACCCAATTTGACGATGCCGCGGCAACCAATGATAAGCATGTCCGAAATGAGCATGCTGCGGCAACCAACGATAAGGATTCCACGACAACCCCAGTTGATGATGCCTCGGCAACTCCAGTTGCCCCGACAATGTCGTCAATCAGGTTCCAGACCAATGAAAGAATTGAAGATATCTGACTTCCACCACCATTACCACAAAGGTTGAAGCGACAAAAGTAAGAATATCAATTCAAGAAGTTTCTTGATATCCTAAAGCAAGTCCATATCAACTTGCCATTGGTTGAGGCAATTGAACAAATGCCAAACTATGCCAAGTTTCTGAAAGACATATCCAAGAGAACAAGGTTATGAGAGTTTGAAACAGTTACCGCAATAGAGGGATGCATGGCCATGTTGCACAATCGCATGCCACCCAAGTTGAAAGATCCCGAAAGTTTCACAATACCATGTTCTATCGGAAACCACTATGTTGGGAAAACATTATGTGACCTTGGAGCAAGCATAAACTTGATGCCTAAATCGGTTTTCTAGAAACTAGGAATCAGGAAGGCAAGACCTACAACATTTATGGTACAGCTAGCCGACAAATCCTATGTGCATCCAGAGGGAAAAATCGAAGACATACTAGTAAAAGTTGATAACTTTATTTTTCCCACTGACTTTATTGTTTTGGATTGTGAAGCAAATGAACATGCACCTATCATTCTCGGGAGACCCTTCCTAGCAACAGGGAGAACCTTGATCGATGTTGAAAAGGGAAAACTCACAATGAGGGTGAATGACCAGCAAGTTAAACTAAATGTGTTCCAAACACTAAGGCATGTCGATGATCCGGAAGAATGCCAACTTCTTCATGTCACGGCAGAGTTTGACTTCGACGAGGAATTTAGTTGCCCTGACAACTACATTGCCGATCAAGAGGAACCTGAGGAGTATGAAAAACCAATCGATGAGGAACAACAAGAAGAGGCAAATTGGTTAGTCAATCGACCAGGTACATACTTTGAACCACTAGATTACTCAGGTAAGGAAGGTAAACTCGAAAAGCCCTCCATTGAACAACCACCGATTCTTGAGTTGAAACAGTTGCCAGGGCAACTAAAATATGCTTACTTGGGAACCGATAATACATTGCCTATAATTATTTCCTCTAAGGTATAGCCTGATCATAAAAAGAAGCTGATCAACATGTTGATGCTACACAAGAAGGCAATAGGGTGGACAATTGCTGACTTGAAAGGAATTAGCCCGATAGTGCGCATGCATAAGATTTTGTTGGAAGATGATCACAAACCTTCGATTGAGGCCAGAGAAGACTGACTCATGCCATGAAAGGGGTTGTAATGAAAGAAATCATCAAGTGGATCGACGTCGGTATCATATACCCTATCTCTGATAGTACATGGGTAAGTCTGATACAATGTGTACCGAAAAAGAGAGGTATAACGGTGGTAAGTAATGAAGACAATGAACTCATTCCAACCAGGACTGTGACCGGTTGGAGGGTTTGTATGGATTACTGAAAGCTAAACAAAGCCACTAGGAAAGATCACTTCCCATTACCCTTTATTGATCAAATGTTTGACCGTCTTGCATGTAAACCCTTTTTGTTGTTTTTTATGGTTATTCAGGTTACAATCAAATTGCTATAGCACCAGAATATCAAGAAAAGACAACCTTCACATGCCCATAGGATACTTATGCTTTTCGAAGAATGCTGTTTGGATTCTGTAATGCCCCGACAACCTTCCAAAGATGCATGATGACACTCTTTTCAGACATGGTCGAAGACTTCCTTGAAATCTTCATGGATGATTTTTCAGTATTTGGTAATGACTTCGATAGTTGCCTCGGCAATTTAGAGAAGGTGTTGGCAATATGTGAAGAATCTGATTTAGTCCTTAATTGGGAGAAGTGCCATTTTATGGTAAATAAAGGAATTGTGCTCGGCCACAAGATTTCATCCAAGGGAATCGAAGTAGACAAAGCCAAGGTGGACGTGATCGAGAGATTACCCTCACCAAGTTCGTTTAAAAGAATCTGAAGCTTTCTTGGACATGCATGTTTTTACAAGATGTTCATTTATAATTTTTCTAAGATTACTAAACCCTTGTGTAATTTGCTTGAACAGGATAAAACCTTCAACTTTGATGATTCTTGCGCTCAAGCATTCAAAACCCTAAAGGAAAAGCTTACCTCGGTACCCATTGTCGTTCCACCTGATTGGACATTACCTTTTGAGCTCATGTGTGATACGAGTGATTTTGCGGTAGGAGCAGTCCTAGGCCAACGCACAGGTAAGATCTTTCATGTGATATACTACGCTAGTAAAACTCTTAATAGCGCTCAAGTAAATTACACAACAACAGAGAAAGAGTTACTAGCCGTAGTTTTTGCATTTGACAAGTTTCGATCCTATTTGATTGGTACAAAGGTAATTGTCCACAAAGACCATTCGGCAATGAAGTATCTGTTTGCTAAAAAGGACGCCAAACCTCATTTGATTCGTTGGATATTGCTTTTACAAGAGTTTGACATTGAAATTAAGGACAGGAAAGGAACAGAGAATCAAGTTACCGATCACTTATCACGCTTAGAACGCAATAGGGTGGAGGACACAAATTTAGAGATATGCGATGCATTCCCGGATGAGCAATTGTTAGTTACCTCGGTAACCCCTGATGCCTCGACAACCACCATTGCGCACGCCTCGGCAACCCTCGATGCCTTGACAAACCTTGACGCCTCGATAACTCTAGACGTGCACGCCTCGGCAACTACAGAAGCAGTTGCCTCAGCAACCACTGATGCCTCGGCAATACCCTGGTACACTGATTTATTTAATTTCCTTGTTTGTGGTATTTTACCTTATGGCCTTACTCACCAAGGAAAGAAGTGGTTCCGCCATAATGCTAAGCATTATTTCTGGGACGAGCCTATTTTGTTTAAACAATGTGCAGATCAGATTATACGCCGATGTGTCCCTGAAGAGGAGCAGCAGAATGTACTCCAGTAATGCCATTCTTCACCCTATAGAGGACATTTTGGAGGAACACGTACCGCGGCCAAAGTTTTGCAATCCGGTTTGTATTGACCAACACTGTACAAATATGCCCAATAGTTTTACAAGCAATGTGATCGTTGCCAGAGGACGGGCAATATCTCTAGACGACATGAGATGCCGTTCCAAAACATCCTTGAGGTGAAATTGTTCGATGTATGGGGGATTAATCTTATGGGACCTTTCCCATCTTCATTCGGCAATCTCTACATCCTACTTTTCGTCGACTACGTGTCTAAGTGGGTTGAGGCAGTTGCAGTTCCCACCAACAATTCCAAGACCGTGCAATGATTCTTGCAAAAATTATCAGTGATGAAGGCAAGCACTTCGACAACAAACTCATCGTCAAGATGTTACAACGCTTTAGTGTATCTCACAAGATTGCCACGACATATCACCCACAAACCAATGGGCAAGCAGAAATTTCTAACCGAGAATTGAAGGGTATACTCGAGAAAGTTGTAAATCCCTCTAGGAATGATTGGTCAGTAAGACTAGATGATGCACTTTGGGCATATCGCACTGCATTCAAAACACCCTTAGGTATGTCTCCCTTCCAACTTGTCTATGGAAAAACATGCCATCTACCGTTGGAAATTGAACACAAGGCATATTGGGCAATCAAGACCGTGAATATGGATTGGGAAAGTGCCGGGCAAAAGCGTTTGTTGGACCTCACCGAGATAGAATAATTCTGTGCACTCGCCTATAACAATACACGAATCTACAAGGAGAAAACAAAGCAATGGCATGACAAGAAACTAATGCCGCGGCAATTCATGCCAGGGCAACTAGTTCTCTTATTCAATTCTCAGCTAAAACTTTTCTCGGGAAAACTGAAATCAAGATGGTCGAGACCATTCGAAGTTCTCAAACCATTCTCCCATGGTGCCGTGATAATCAAGTCCATCACTGACGAACATGAATTCAAAGTTAACGGACAAAGATTGAAGCACTACAACGGTGCCCATGTGGAACGTAACAAAGAAGTGGCCACCTTAGGAGATGCATGAGCATGCTCTCCTTTCGATATTTTCTTTTTATTTTTATTTTTTTGAACTATTTAATTTTTTATTATTATTTATTAATTTTAGTTATTTCTCTTTTTAGGATAGATTTATTTATTTTCTTTAAGATTAAGACTACATCTTTCTTTCATATTTATCTAATTGTTTTTAAATTTTAGGTTTAAGAATTTCTTTGAACGTCTTTATTTATTTTCTTTTATTAGTTTATCTTTAATTTTAATCCTTATTTTATTTGTTTTTGAATTGTAGGAAAAGAGTTCAAGATAAAGAGGAATTTGATTCAAGAATGAAGCTTCTACAACAAGGAAACTAATGGGCTAAATCTAAGGCTTATATTAAGCCTCCAATTTACCCTAAATAAACCCTATTAGCCGGCCAAACCCTTATCCTTCCCTAAATCCCCTAGCCGTCCCCTTCCCCAATCAAAACTCTTGTTTTCTTTCTTTCCAATCAATCACACCCGCCATATTTACTACTTATCTTTTCTATATAACCCATCACCCTTAACTTCCAAGAAACCTATTCCTACTTTTCACCATACAACTCTTTAGTTTCTTTTGCTTTCTTTTCTTTGTTTCTACCAAACTCTCAACCAAGATCATCCATGGCATCCAAAATCGAATTTTTGGTTCATCCAAGTTCCTCCAAAGAACCAAGATACAAGAAGTTTGCTACACCGGTGGTTCAAGAAAGATTTCACTCCAAGTTTGAAAGTCGGAAGATTTGCGAAGAACAAGGCTTCAAATACTCCAACTCTCATCAAGATTTCGGCCTTGAACCATTCATATTCCAAAGGATTGCACATCAAAAGTGGAAAATCTTTTGCCATTAATCAGAACTGGGTAACATCTCATGGGTAAGAGAATTCTATGCTCACTCACCTAACCTGGATAATCCTTATGTTTTTGTTCGTGACAAGGCTATACTCATAAGCCCCGAAAGCATCAACGCCTTTTACGGGCTCTACGTTGAGAAGGACGAGCATCAAGCCTTTGTTGATCAACTCACACCCAAGCAACTTGACAAGGTGCTTCAAGAACTCACTCTACCGGAAACTCATTGGAATGACGGTAAATACAAGGGTACGGTAAATCACCTTCAGCTTCAACCCGAGGCAAAATTATGGAATAAGTTTGTTAAAACTTCTTTAATGCCCACAACACACAATACCACCTTTGATACACCTCGTCTTTTGCTCATACATTCTATTTTGCATAATCGCATCATTAACATTGAAAAAATTATTTGTGATGAGATTTTTGTGTGTAGCACAAAAGACAAGGATTCTCTTTTCTTTCCTTTCTTAATTTCCAATATTTGCAAGGAGATGCATGTCCCAAGTGAGTCCACTGATGAAAAAGCCCTACCAAAGTCCTATTGGAATCGAGCTCAAATACAAATGCTAATGGGAGAGGCACCAGTAAAATCCACAACGGCTTCAATTACCGCGGCAACTCTTGCCGCCTCGGCAACTCCTAATGCCCAAGCAACTGATGCCCGGGCAACTCGGCCAGCAACCCCAGGACAACTTAAAGCACTCTTACAACCGTTGGCGAACCACCTTAGGCAAAATTGAAGACCAGAAACTAATGTTCATGCGGTACATGAAGGATCACAACAATGCCATCACCCAAGTCATCCTGGAAAAGTATCCGGACAGCCGTGTTCCATTCCCCATCTTTCCTGGCGAAACCCTTGCTACGGCAACCAATGAAGCAGTTGCCACGGCAATCGCAACAAATGATGCTGCGGCAACCTACACTGCGCATGCCCCAGTAGTTGTCACGACAACCAACACTGAAGATACTGCGGCAACCAAAGCTAAAGATGCCCCAACAACCACTGCAAAAGCCAAAGGTAAAGCGCATATGCCCAAAGCAACTCGTACTGAATCATTACCCGATTTTTCAGATTCGGACGAGACCTCCATTGCACCAACAAAGACCGCACCAATAAAATCCTCCAAGCCCAAGCGAAAGGCCAATGACATTGAGGAAGAGGATGATGAGGACAACCCCGTACGAGGATTGATTCCACCATCGACAACAAGGAAGCAACCACCGCGTTCAAGAAAAAGAATCAAGACACCGGCCAAAAGGAAACTAATCATCCACGACTATGAACTCTCGGAGTAAGTCCTGGTTTGCATTTTACTTTTCTTTATTTTTATTTTTATTTTACTTTGATGAATGCATTGAGGACAATGCCTCACTCGAGTTTAGGGGGGATTGTTACTAGTTAGTTACCATGTTTAGTTGTATTCATCTTAAGTATTGCATTTAGGATACATAAATTGCTTGCCATGCCTTTAGCTGGAACAAGAATTGCCTAGATTTGATGAATATCCGATGATGACATTGCCAATGTACTTAATTGATAGAAATTTTAATTCTAGGATAACCATGGAAACATTTAGAATCCTAATATGATGCTAAACTTGAAAAAAAAACACTATTGTGGCTTGACTTATTTAAGGAATTCTAGCGAACTTAGGTTGATAGTTAAAAAATTGGGGGATAAGAATAAAAATTGGATGAATGCTAGAGGTGCCCGAAATTGGCTCTAGTATGTGCTAAAAAGTTACAGCTAGAGGTGCCCGAAACCGTCTCTAGTCGAATAAATTAATTAACTTAAGAAAACTAAAAAACACTAGAGGTGCCCGAAACCGGCTCTAGTTAAAACATGTTAAAAGAACCCAAGGAAGTAATTTGAAAACCTCGTGTTTACATAGAATTCGGAAAATCAACTTGCACACAACTTCGCACACACTCGCAAGCATTATAGTTTGATTCCGAGTAATTCCTAAGTTTTCCGAAAAATGAAAAGCCAATCATACTTTGTGCCACGGTTCTAAGGATTGAAATCAAGTTCAAAGCTAAGTTTGTAGAAATTGAAGTCATGGCGGGTAATTATTAGTTTGCATTGCTTGAGGACAAGCAATAGTTCGAGTTTGGGGGTGTGTTAAGTGTCTAAAAGTACTATTTTATTCACCTTTTTTATTCATATTATTGCTAGACTTAGGCTCATATTAGTTGCACTATTAGCCATTCATGCACGTTTGCGTTGTTTCCTTGGTGGTTAAGCTTGATTTCATATTTTTCTTAATTTTGTGGAAAAAGGGTGCTACCGATAGTTATTTTGTGTGTGTGTGCAGAATCACTTGCCTAAACAAGGCTGGAACCAGTTGCCAGGGTAGTGCATGAAGGAGATGCCGATGCAATTGCCAGGGCAGTGCATGAAGGAGATGCCGAGCTAGTTGCCAGGGCAATTGTCGATAAGGGATAAGATGATATGGCAGCAGAAATTGATGACTAGATAAGCCCAAGATTACGTAGAGCAAAGTTAAATCCCAAATGAGTTTGATTTCCATGAAGAGGTTAAAGAGAGATTAAATCCTAAAGAAGATAGGAGAAGATCTAGAAGGAATTTAAATATAATAAATAATTATATTCTTTAGAAGTATTTAATTCCAACTTAACTTCTTCCTCAAGAAAGACTTTGACCTAGCCATCTCCTATTTAAAGGAGACCAAGCCATCAACTCCAAGAGGAGCAAAGGGGGAGAGATTTCGACAAGGGCTTTCAACCATTCTTCATATTTTTCTTTCTTGTTCGATTAGGTTTATGTTAGGGATTCTTTGTTTTGTGTTTCTTTGGAACCTAGCCATGAACTAAATCTATTTGGCTAAGGTTATTGTGTTTTGTGGTTGTGAGAAACAATTGGATTTTGTTTAGGTAATAAGAGTTTGCACTTTCAATTCAAGGTTTACTCATTCTCGTTTTTTATTCTTGTTTGTGAGTGAATTAGGAGAGGATCTCGTAACTCTATCTATTTATCTAATATCGGGAGAGTTAGATTCAAGAAACGAATGAGTATGGTCTTTATTCAAGATTGATTGTTGTTCACCCTTGATTCACGCAGGGATGTATTGTTAAGGCATGCACAATTAGCTAGAGTTTTGACTTAGGGATAAGAAGAAACCATTGAAGAACGCTTTGCCGAACCTTGAAGTTGCTGCCCAGCCAGTTGCCTAGGCAACCGTCGATTAGTTGCCAAGGCAACCCCGCTGCGCAAGTTGCACAACAACTGTGTTGCCCTTGCACTCTTTTACCATGACGATCCAATTGGCTATCACACCTCAAATCACGATAACCTGACCTATTCTCTCTCATTTGATTACATCTTCTTTTACTTTATTGCTTTCTAGTTTAGTTGTTAGTTAAAACTCCGACAATTTTCTACTTGTGTTCTTTTACTTTTTACAGTGCAAGAGATTAGATTCTTGAAGTGGCACCAATCCCTGTGGAGACGATATCTTTTATACTATAACTTGCGACGTGTACACTTGCACAATTGCGGAGCACTTATTACGCGCAACATCTTGATCTGACAAGATTGGTTTTGAGATTATTATTAAGAATAATAGTTGTTCTTTTTCCTTCAATAATGTTTTTTATGGTACGGCTCAACTAATCAATGGCCTCTATATCTTAGATCAAGACAATTCCATATATAACATAAATACGAAAAGATCAAAAACAAATGACTCTAATCAAACTTATCTCTGGCATTGTCGCTTGGGTCATATAAGTGAGAAACGCATATCAAAACTTCATAAAGATGGATTTTTGGATTTTTTGTTTTCGAACAATTAGATATTTGTGAACCTTGCTTAATGGGAAAATGACCAAATCACCGTTTGACGGTAAAAACGAACGAGCAAGTGATTTATTAGGTCTAATACATAGTGATGTATGTGGACCGATGAATACACAAGCCAGATGAGGGTTTCAATACTTCATTACTTTCACTGAAGACTTCAGTAGATATGGGTACGTTTACCTAATGCATCATAAATCGGAAGCCTTTGAAAAGTTCAAGGAATTTAAGAATGAAGTACAAAACCAATTAGGGAAGAGTATCAAAGCTCTTCGATCAGATTGAGGAGGAAAATACTTAAGCCTAGAGCTTGATGAACTTCTTAAAGAATGTGGGATTGTCTCACAACGTACACCTCCAGGTACTACACAACACAATGGAGTCTCTAAAAGGAGAAATCGAACATTGTTAGACATGGTTCGGTCAATGATGAGTCATGCTGATCTTTCAACTTCTTTTTGGGGACATGCGCTAGAAATATCTATTTTTACACTAAATCGTGTTCCATCTAAATCGGTTCAAAAGACACCATATGAGATGCGGACTGGGAAACGTCCTAGTATGTTTTTTATGAAAATATGGGGATGTGAAGTTTATGTTAAACATCAGATGTCTACAAAACTCGAACCTAAATCTCATAAGTGTAATTTTATAGGGTATCCTAAAGAAACAAAAAGATACTATTTCTTCAATCCATCTAAGAACAAAGTGTTTGTTGCTCGAACGGAAGTCTTCCTCGAAAGAGAATTTATTTTCAGAAAAGGAAGTGGGAGAAATATTGAACTTGAGGAAATTCAAGATCAACCACAGATCACTGAACCAGAGATTGAACAACAACAAGTTTCCACAAATAGTTAAGGAACATCCAATCATTCTTGAAACACAACCACTGCGAAGGTCTATGAGAGAACGCAATGCGCATGAGAGATATGGATTTCTTGTCACATTGTATGGAGATGTTCTTCTCATTGACCAAGATGAGCCTAGGACTTATCGGGATGTAGTGGAGAGCCCAGACTCTGAGAAATGGCTAGAAGCCATGAAATTCGAGATAGATTCCATGTCAGAAAACCAAGTATGGACTTTGGTTGACCCACCCGAAGGAATTAACCCCATAGGGTGCAAATGGGTTTTCAAAAAGAAAAATGATATGGGTGGCAATATACAAACATACAAAGGGCAATTGGTCGCTAAGGGATTTCGTCAAATTCATGGTATAGACTATGATGAAACCTTTTCCCCTGTTGCTATGTTTAAATCTATCCGGATATTACTTGCAATAGCTGCATATTATGATTATGAAATCTGGCAAATGGATGTCAAAACTGCTTTCCTTAATGGAAAATTAGATGAAGATGTGTACATGACACAACCTGAGGGTTTTGTCGATCCAAAAGATGCCCTAAAAGTATGCAAGCTACAAAGATCCATTTATGGATTGAAGCAAGCTTCTCAAAGTTGGAATCTTTGTTTTAATGAGGCAATCAAAGAGTTTGGTTTCATTAAAAATGAAGATGAGCCATGTGTTTTCAATGAAACTAGTGGGAGCATTGTTACATTCTTGGTATTGTATGTGGATGACATACTAATAATAGGAAATGACATACCTACCTTACAGCCTGTAAAGACTTGGTTAGGAAAATGTTTTTCTATGAAAGACTTGGGTGAAGGACTTGGGTGAAGCAACCTACATATTAGGAGTCAAGATCTATAGAGATAGATCAAGACGACTTCTAGGACTAAGTCAAAATACATACATAGATAAAGTACTGAAAAGATTCAGTATGGAAGAATCTAAAAGAGGATTCTTACCTATGAGACATGGTATTTCACTCTCGAAGGAAATGTGTCATTCAACACCTCAAGACAGAAAGCGTATGAGTAAGATTCCATATGCTTCGACCATTGAATCTATCATATATGCCATGCTATGTACACGTCCGGATGTATCATATGCACTAAGTATGACAAGTCGATACCAAGTAGATCCCGGTGAAGGTCATTGGGTTGCAGTAAAAAATATCCTTAAGTACTTAAGAAGAACTAAGGATACATTCCTTATGTATGGAGGTGAGGAAGAGCTAAGTATAAAAGGTTATACTGACGCAAGCTTCCAAACTGATAAGGATGATTATCGATCACAATTGGGTTTTGTGTTTGCCTTAATGGAGGTGATGTAAGCTGAAAAATTCAAAGCAAGATACAGTAGCAGATTCTACAACAGAAGTTGAGTATATTGCAGCAAGCGATGTTGCAAAAGAGGCTGTTTGGATCAAAAGTTCATATCTGAACTAGGGGTCGTGCCTAGCATATCAAATGCCATAGATCTACGTTGTTACAATAACGGAGCCATCGCACAAGCAAAAGAACCCAGATCTCACCAGTGATCGAAACACATACTTAGGCATTACCATCTCATTCGTGAAATCATTGATCGAGGAGATGTAGAAATATATAGAGTACCAACAGATGACAATATCGCCGATCCACTGACAAAGCCTCTGACACAACAAAAGCATGAACGTCACACTAAGTCTCTTGGTATTAGATACATGAGTGATTGGTCTTAGCGCTAGTGGGAGATTGTTGGAGTATGCCCAAAGACCAATCATGAGATGGTTGTAAAAGACATACTTATTTTATCTTGTTTATTAAAATAAAGCTAATAAGTGTTCAAAAGTACTATTTTTCTTACCCTTTTTACTCATATTATTGTTAGACTTAGGCTCATATTAGTTGCATAATTAGTCATTAATGCATTAATCCATGTTTCCTTCCATCGTTGAGCTTGATTACATAACTTGGTAGTTTTTGTGGGAAAAGATGCTGCTTTGGTGTGTTTTGTGTGTATGTGCAGAATCACTTGCCAAAGCAAGGCTAGAACTAGTTGCCAGGGCAATGTATGAATGAGATGACGAGCTAGTTGCCAGGGCAATGCATGAAGAAGATGTCGAGCCAGTAGCCAGGGCAATTGTCGACAAATAATAAGATGATATGGTAGTCAAAATTGATGACTAGACAAGCCCAAGATGACGTGGAGCAAAGATAAATCCCAAAGGAGTTTGATTTCCATGAAGAGGTTAAAGAAGAATTAAATCCCAAGAAGATAGGAGAAGTTCTAGAAGGAATATAATTATAATAAAGAATTATATTCTTTAAAGATAATTTAATTCCAACTTAACTTCCTCCTCAAAGAAGGACTTTGACCTAGCCCTATAAATTAGAGGCCATGCCGTCAACTCCAAAGAGCAAGAAGAGAGAAATTTTGACAAACTCCAAAAGTCGAGAGTAGAGAGAATTTTCGACAAGCTTCAAGGGGGAGATCTCGACAAGAAGGCTTCATCCATTCTTCATCTTTTTCTTTCTTGTTCAATTAGGTTCATGATAGGAATTCTTTATCTCGTGTTTCTTTGGAACCTAGCCATGAACTAAATCTATTTGGCTAAGGTTATTGTGTTTTGTGTTGTGAGAAACAATTGGATTTTGTTTAGGTAATAAGAGTTTGCACTTTTCTATTCAAGGTTTATTCATTCTTGGTTCTTATTCTTGTTTGCGAGTGAATTGGGAGAGGATCTCGTAACTTCATCTATTAATCTAATATCGGGAGAGTTAGATTCAAGAAACGAATGAATATGATCTTTATTCAATCTATTGATGGTGAAGATTAATCTGGCTTAGGAATAAGTTAAGGATTTCAATGGCTAAGAAGAGCGCAAGATTGGTTGTTGTTCACCCTTGATTCACGCAGGGATGTATTATCAAGGCATGCACAAGTAGCTAGAGTTTCGACTTAGGGATAAGAAGAAACCATTGAAGAACGCACTGCCAAACCTTGAAGTTGCTGCCCAGATACCCAAGTAGTTGCCCAACTAGTCGCCCAGGCAACCATCGATTAGTTGCCAAGGTAACCCCGTTGTGCAAGTTGCCACGGCAACTGAGTTGCCCTTGCACTCTTTTACCAAGACGATCCAATCGGCTATCACACCTCAACTCATGATAACCTGGCCTATCTCTCTTATTTGATCTCATCTATTCTTTTACTTTATTGATTTCTAGTTTAGTTATTAGTTAAACTCCTATAATCTTCTATTTGTGTTTTTACATTTTACAGTGCAAGAGATTAGATTCTTGAAGTGGCACCAATCTCTGTGGAGACGATATCTTTTATACTATAATTTGCGACGTGTATACTTGCACAATTGCGTAGCACTTATTACGCGCAACAAAAGCCATTATTATTATTTCAGTCTTATTCTATGTATCTATAAATAAACTGAATTATAATAAAGTCCTTAGAATAATATAGTTATTCTTGAATGTCCTTAGTCAAGAATTATTGTGGGCTTGGACAACAATAATGTATTAAGACTAATATGTAGTTGATTAATGACAAAGTGTTGTCATTGACATGAAGATGTCAAAATCAATACATAAGTATGTGTTAGGGAACAACATACTGGACTGACCCACTATGAGCATGTTTCTTGGATTATTATATGACAGTCACAACATTGCTTATGGTGATAACTACATGTATGATCCTCAGACTTAAGCTCAAAAAGAATATGTTAGGTATGAATCAGTTAGAGGTTTTAACTTCCGGCATCTATATATAATAAAGCATTGACTGTGAAAAAGTTTAAGTTTTGGGAACCTTAACGGTTATGATGAAAGAGGATTTATAACTGCTTATTTGAAGACGAAAAATGACAAAACTTCTATAGAAGATTTGAGGTGTATTAATATTGAAAAGTTAGAAGAAGTAATATTGATACAGAGGAGGAAGTTTGGAAAACTTCTTAGGAAAGTGATAAAGAATTGGATATGGTGAATTGTTCATAAGGAAATTATTTCACTGATTTCTGAACTTTGACAAGGTACTCACATTGTTTATGAGGAATAGTGTGAGATCAGTGGGTTAAGCCAATATGTCAAGGGAATGATTTTGACTGGAGAATTTTAGTATGACTGCTAGAAATCTGAGAATTTTAAGATAAATTGGCTATTTATATAAAATGTAGAAGTCAGATGTAAAAAGAAGATTGATCTTTGGTCAAGATGTTATCAGTTAAAAGAAGAAAAAAGAGGAAAAGTACCACTTTGAGAGAAAATGATTTGTGCAAATCAAAAAAGGGAAAAACTTGGTTTCAGAATTATTATACCTCAAGGAATCGTGAAAGAGTTGTACCAAGGGAATATTAATGGATCTTATCTTCAGAAGTGAGCAAAAGTCTATAGTATATGTACCTATGTTTTAGGGGCATTGACTTAATTATTTACATGTCAACACTTCTGAATAAATTGAGATGCAATTAGATTTGATACATGAAGAGGAGTTAGTAGAAATATTGGTTTATGGAATTAAAGAATTAAGGAATAAGAAATTTCATTTACTGAAGTTTTGAGAAAAAATCACAAGGTCGAAGAAGCCACTTGGGAGGCTGAGAAGAAAATAGGGAAGTAATATCCGTAAATGTTTGGAACATGTACGCATTGAAAATTCGAGGAAGAATTTTCTTAAGGGGAAGAATTGTAATATCCCAAATTTTGGCTAGTGACTAAATTGTAAACTTTGAAAGTTTAGGGGGCTAAAGTATAAACCTTGGAAAATTTTAGGGACTAAATTGTAAATTTCTCCAACAAGTAATTTTATTCAGTAGAATAGTGAATCGGATCGAAATAAGTACCTTGATATCGGTTTTAAGAATTAAGATACAGAAAAAGGTACCAAATTTGGATCGACTGAAATTGTTAAGCGTGCTTAGGCGAGGGAAATACAAAGATGGGTGACCTTGGGGAAGGTCCCATAAAAATATTTCTGATCGATATTTTGGACTCAGTAAAATTAGAAAATATTCTTATGGATTTCAAATAAAATATTTTTACGAGAAACCTTATGCTATGAAGATTTTCAATAATTATCGGAATAATAGACTGAGTTAAGAAAAATCAGTCTAAGTCTTTATGAAAGGAAATTTTTAAGGTTTAAAAGTATCATGTGATAGATAGTGAGTTGTATTGGGTACTTTCAAAGTTGGTAAAAATCTGAGGAAAATTGAAATGGGAATTGAAGTTCAGTGACCAAAATGAAAATTTTGAAAGTTTTGTGGCCAAAGTATAAACTTTGGGAAAGTTCAAGGACCAAAGTGTAATTTACAAAAGTTATGTAAGTTAACCCCATAAATGAATAGTTCACCCCCAAGAGTTACACTTTCGTGTTACCCAAATTTTTCGTACGAAGCTTATATCAATGGTTATAAAGCTTTAAAGTTCGTAAGAAGAAAATTTGGAAATCGTATTGAGTGAAATTCGAATATTTGAATCGAATAAGTTACATAAATAAAAATCTAAGATATTTTGGGACATGGTCGATTGGATTGGAACCAATTTGGTTCAATTTTAATGGAATGGCAATTTTCAAGACTTGTTGTAAATAAAGATTAGTTGGAGGGCAAATTGGACATTTGCCATGAATGGCATTTTTGAAATATTTTGAAACTTTAAGGGCAATTTTGAAAGGCCAATTACACATGGATTTTATCTTGGCCATTAAGTTTTGATGAGATTAAATCTTGGCCATTCGATGAAAAGGGCATTTTAGTAATTTCACTATTTAAATGAATTTAAAATTCATTTATACAAGACAAGTGGCCAAATTAGATGAAAATAAAAAATTAAGACCATTCTTCATCTTGAAATTTCGAAATATGAGGGGGAGAAAGAAAGAAAAATGGAGAAAAATTTTCCAAGTTCGATTCAAGCCCGGAAACTTGATTTTCAAGTAATCTTTCGAACTACAAAGTTGTTCTACTCATCAAGCTCTATCTTTTGGTGTAAATAATTTGTGGAAAACATGCTTGATTGATGAGAATTTTGTATGAGAATAAATTAGGGTTTATGGACTCAATTGGGGGTTTTGAGATTTTATGATTCCATGTTGAAATTCAAGTTGAAATCAAGCTTTTGTGATGTTAAAATCATGTTATTGAGTTGGGATTTAAACTCTACATGTTTTGATTATTATGAAGATGATTAGGGTTTATGGATTCAAGTTTGATTTAGGGTTTGTGATGTTGGATAAATGATCTAGTAAGCTTGATTTGTTGTTTGGAAGCAAAACCCTAATTTAAATGTTTAGGGACCAATTCAGCAAGTTTAAAAGTTGAAGGACTAAATCTGATTTTTAAGGAATTGGTGTGTATTTATGTTATTAGGGATGTTGAAGATATGAAATTGAAGTTAAAATGCAAAACCGATGTTAAATCGATTTAGTGACCATTTTGACAAATTGTCAAAGTTAAGTGACCAATTCAGAAATGAGGTTTTAGAGAAGGATTAAATCTGATTTTTAGTTATAATGATGGAATTAAGATAGTAATGTTGATTTGAGAACTAAATTGCAAAGTTAAGAAGCTAGAATCCTTATCTTTGCATTTTAATGGCTATTTCGGTTAAGAAGGAAAATTACGGGAATCTATTGTGAATAATTATTTGATGAAGAAGGTGATAAGTTGATGATTTAAAGTAAATAATGGGACTAAATTGACAAATAGAAAAGTAAGGACAAATTAGTATAAAATTTGAAATTATTTATGAAACTGTGTAAAAACTGGATTTGGCGGTAACTTTGGAAATTCACCATAAATTCCATAAAAATGGTTAGAAGGTGAATTTTATACCTATATAAAGATGTGTTCGTCTAGTTTCGTGTCCAACAAACCGAAACTGATTTCAAGTTCCTAGTAAAACGATATGAATTTTTAAGTGGTAAAAGGTCAGAAAATAGTATGGCAGTCTGTTCCGAAATCAGCACTGGAGATTGACTTTGAAAATTCGCCATAAATCGTACAAGTTGAATTTGGGCTATTAATTTATATGGGTGAAAATCTTATTGAATATAGTTTCTTTTAGAACAAACGGTATCGACTTTCGAGTTTTAGATTATTTTATAGAAATAAATCTTTGAAGGTAGTGCAAGCTGCCAGAAAATGGAAATTGAGACATTTGGTATCTAATGGTAGTTAGCAAGCTTGGAATAATTATTTGAAGTTCAAAGTGGTCAATTGGGGACCAAATGAATTTTTGGACAGTCTAAGGAAGGAAGAAAAAGTTTTGGAAATTTTACATAAGCGAATAATTAGATTTGATAGCATATTTAGAATATTGTTAGATTTGAATCTAACAAATGGTATTTATATTTATGTGGTTAATGAAGCCGAACACGAATCAAAGAGGATTCAAGATACTATAAAGGAAAAGATCGAGTAGAATTTAGTGAGGCATACTATTACATGGCCCAGGTGAGTGCATTTTTATTTATTTATTATTATGCTATGAGATAGACTTGTGATAAGTCAATCTCGAAGGTTAAAGGTAAAGGATTTGAATTATCTGAAATGTTTGAATGGTTTATAAATGATTTAGGGTATGAACTACCCAATGCAAATTTATATATATGAAAGTGATTTATTATGAATTATTGGTATTATTGATAAAAAGGAAAGTTCATATTATTGAAATGTTGAATGCCCATTGTATGTCTATTGAGAGTCTTGGTATATTTGGCATGCCAAAGAGTTAGATTATATTGGTTTAATACTGCTACTAAGCAGGTGATACATTTAATACTGCTACGGCAGGCGAGACGGTGAGTTGTGTTTTACAACTATGATCCAATGAAGGTTATTAATGTCGTTAAATTACGGTAGTATTTCTAGTGATACACTAGCATTGATCTATTGATCCAAACACAACTGATTAGTTGTTGCGGGCACATGTGCATTACTCATCATTAAACTCGCATACCATGTATTCTCATCCATAGTACAATGGGCTATATTGAAATTGAAAGTACAATGGATCGTATTGATATAACATGTATTGTATATATATATATGAATATATGAGATGTTGATTTTTACAGGTTACATGACAGAGGAACGACTTCGATAAGTCATTTTATACGATTTTAAATTCTTATATGTTATATTCAGTATTTTATTTATTATGCAATTTTTATTAAAATTAAAGTGTTTTAGTTTGATTTATAAGTTTTTCCTCACTAACTTCATACTTAGCGTGTGTTTGTTTCACACGTAGATTAAGATGGAGGATTTGAAGAGGAGTCGAGCATGCTGATCAAGCTACAAACTGCAAAACATCACTAAGATATTCTAGCTTATGATAATCTCTAGTGGGTATGTAACTATTTAATTGCTAGTAGAGTATGATGCATTAAATTAGACTAAATGATAGATAAGTAATCAGTTTTGATGATGAATCGTATATGAATAAAGCAAAATAAGGCATTAGCATTGTAACAAAATAAAGCTAAGGTAGAAAGGATAATTACTTTGCTAATAAGAATAATCGGTAATCGCGTAAAGATTTTAAAGTCGAGATAGGGCCTAGATAACGAATCTAGTTTCCACTCTGAACTGAACTATTATTTTTATTAATTGCCAAATATATTTTAAAATAATTAGTTCAGGGTTGAAACTAGCTAACTGCACATTGGTTGTGTTTTCAAGAAAACCGAGAAAAGGTTAGATTTACAAACTAAAATTTTTAAATACTTGTACAAATAAATTTATAAGTCGAGATTTCTTTAAACGACTCTGTAACATCTTTAATGTATATTTGATTTGCGAGTATATGTTAAGGGTGTTACATTACTGGTGGATTACATCGAATAATTTTTCTGTTACGCCATAGGGTGTACCGACGTTCTCCCTCTTTTTCTTTATTGTACTATTTAACTTACTATGTTTATTCTGGATTGCTTCAACTTTCTGTCTGGTATTTTCCTTTCAATCGCTTTCCTCTGTTGATTTTATGGCCTTTGATTTCAATCATTTCCTCATCTTGGAAAGTGTAAATGTCATTCGTCGTCCCATTCATAGATGTTAAGTGAAATTCTTCAGGGGATAGAAGTTTAGGGTTAACACTCGATTCAAAGATCTTAAACGACAAATGCCTGAGAAGGAAATTTCCTAAAATAGGATCTGTCCATTATCTAAACACTCATTTTGTTCCCCCATTAACCTAAATAGATTATTAGAGGCTCGCATTTGCAATACTCTTACAACATTCAATTCTTTCTAAGCATATGCTGCTTGGAATTGATCTTTTAGATTTGAATCAAATGTACTATTTCAACTGAGATTTAAGGTCCCAATAAAATGATATATACATATCCCTTTTTTTTAAACGTGTGAATGTATATGGGAGAATGAAAACCACTCTATAGCAATGAATAAAATATTTAAAGAATAGATGAATGCAAAAATATTTTCTAAATGAAATTTTCATTATGACAAAAATAACTACACTCTGACTACGGCTTAGCTAATGGATTTCTTTTGCATTTTTCCCAAATGCATAGGGATCAACGGTTTTGAGTTGCCTTTACTGGTAGTCGTTTGCTCCAAGCTAATTGTACCATTCCCCTGGCTACAATCAGTTTATACCAATCATGACATTGGATTTTTCCAAAAGATTTATTTTCCTTTGAACATCCGTAAAAATGGATTTTCGATGGATATTTGAATTATCCATTGCATTTTTCCCAAATGCACATGGATCAACGGTTTTGAGTTACCTTTACCGGTAGCCGTTTGCTCCGGGCTAGTTGTACCATTCCACTGGGTACAATCAGTTTATACCAATCATGACATTGGATTTTTCCAAAGGATTTATTTTCCTTTGACCATTCGTAAAAATGGATATTTGAATTGTCCATTGTATTTAAACTTTACCGTGTTTAAGCACGTTATGCCGACATTTCAGTCGGTCTTGCCAAAATGCCAGTCATTGTCATGGTGTCAACTTATTATGGTCTTCTAGGTGCAGTGTAAGCTTGTCCCACTTCTTGGTAGAACACCTCAGTGCCTCTCTTTCTCGAATTTATTGTCTAGCTGCTCGAGTCTTGATCTCTAAGTTTGTTCAATTTTTCATTCATGATAAAAATTCAACTAATGTGGACAAATCTTTATCATTTAATTGGTCAATGCATGGAATGTGTCTTGGATAAAAGAATAGAAGGCCTAACAATATGTATAAAATGCAATGAATGCAAATATGATGTTGATTCGTAAACAGTCCTTAAAAACACACCAGTTTAGCGGAGAAGATGTCTGATTGCAAGAAGCTAAAATAATGAATTACAGATAACAGTTAGTTTCTCTTCTTGACATCTTGACTTCGTGAAGCAAGATTCACACTTCATGTCTTAACGTCACTTTCGAACTGAGGGGTGATCTCACTGTTCTCTTCTAATGCTCAAAAAGTTCACGACAGTGTAATCTACGTGCCCTGGAACTTCTGGAAAGATCACTAACCCGTACGAGCAGAATGTAGACAAGAGTCTTCTTCCGGAGCAAATCTTGTCAATCTAGTTTGAAGGGGGCTTTGACACGTGTCTCACCGTAAAACTGTCTTCTTTCTCCGTTGGCTTTCGTTTGGCCCAACCTGATATTGTAGCATTATTGCTCTTGGCATCACAGACTTCTCTCTTATATCGAATGCCCTCCAAATTGGACTGTTCTCGAATCAACATTTATGGTATGATGTGGTATGCAACATATATGCAGAAAAAGAGAAAGAAAACAAAAAATAAACACCAACAGAAAATCAAGTTAGCATGGTAAGATAATCAAAAAATAAAATGATAAAGGTAATGAATTAAAGCAATTAAAAGTACATATATGGCATATATAACAAACAAAAGCATAAATATATCAAATAAGGCCTAACGGGGTTAACGTTAAACGGATGGAGTTTTGGCATGGTTAAAAGGTGAGCTCTACGGTACACTATGTGTGGTTAGGTTCTAAAATAAAGGGTACCCGAACTGTCGCTAGGACATCGATTCGGGGGAATACGACCCTTATACCATACGGAGGTATAGACCCCATGAAATATAAGGACCGAATTTCGGAAATGAATTACAACACTAAACGGAGGTGAATACCCTACGAAGCGAAGTAACCATTCCCACTTAAGGGTTCTAAAATGGATAGGCTCCAACGGTCCACTATATGCAGTTTAAGTTCTAGGGTGAGCGGTACCCGCACTGTCGCTAGGACATCGATTCGGGGGAATACGACTCTTATACCATACAAAGGTGTGGACCCCACGAAATATAAGGATCGAATTCTGGAAGTGAATTACAACACTATACGGAGGTAAAGATCCCACGAAGCGAATTAATCACTCCCACTTAACAAGGTGAGGAGCCCGAGTAAAAAGCTCATGTATGAATGTTGAGGGATTAAAAATTAAATTAAACCGGATTTTTAATTTTTTTGCAAGACAACACAAAATCAACATTGGCCTGATTCTCTTAAAAAGGTGTCCCCAGCGGAGTCGCCAACGGTAATAAGCGTTTTTTTTTTAATTATAAAAAATGGTGAAAATAGGGTGATGGAGTCGCTACCGATCGCTTTGGTAGGCCAAACACCATTAAAAATAACTAGAGATTCTAAACGTTTGGGTTCGGGAGTCGATTAAGCGTGGGGAAGGATTAGCACCCCCACAGCGCCCAAAATTGGTACCGCGTTGATTTGGTGTTGCCTTTACAAGAAAATAAAAATTTGAATTTTATTTAAAATTTAATCCCAAAAAACGGTCTAAGGAGAAAATTTCCTTATTTACAAAAACCGAGAAAGATGATACCTGAATGAGTCAGGATACCACTTTCTAGTCAGTTCCGAAATAAATTAGAAAATATTCCCTTAATATTAAACCGAATTTAATATTCTAAAAATACATATAAAAGAAAATTTTAAAGGAAAATCTATTTTGTAAATTATAATTTAGAATTAAATATATTTTATTCATGTGAATAATTCATACAACTTAAAATATATATAAGCATGGCATACAAAATATAAGAACATACCAATAATTAAAAGAACATTGTAAATAATTCATTCAACTTAAAATATACAAACATGGCA
The DNA here is from genome assembly GCA_019671005.1 of Hibiscus mutabilis. Taxonomy (NCBI): domain Eukaryota; kingdom Viridiplantae; phylum Streptophyta; class Magnoliopsida; order Malvales; family Malvaceae; genus Hibiscus; species Hibiscus mutabilis. The sequence continues at coordinate 118,658 of JAGYYJ010001761.1, forward strand.
TACCAAATATATTTATTACAAAAATATGCCAATATATATTACCCTATATCTAAACTAATATTAAAATAAATACAAATATAAAAATTTACCCTACTAGAGGCTCGAATGAAGAACTTCAATCGACCCCTCGCGAGATCTCGACATCATCTAGCCATGACCCAAAAATTTATTCGAACAGACCTCAACAAGACTTTCGATCGAACAAACAGTCCGAGAAACAATTCCCCGGCGAGAGCACTGCTCTCGAGCCTCGAAGGGCACTGTCCCAAGGCTTGTGCAATTGCAATTGTGCAATTGCTTTCAATTACAATTGTCCAATTTTCCTTGCCAATTTGTTGCTTCAATTGCAGCCTCCCCACCCACCTTTTATAGGTAAATGGTCGGGGTGACATGGGTAACTTGTGCACGTGGCACACATACACATTTCCCTATTTTTTTACTTTTACTTTTTTTACTTTTAACCTTTTTTTACTTTTTTATAATATAATAAGATATAATAATACTATATAATAATATTATATCCAGACAAAAATAAGTGATTACACCTTTAAATTTAAAATTACCAATTCACCCCCTTCTTGGCCACACTTCGTCAATTGATCATCCTAACAGTTAGCATATTAACGGTCAACGTTGATCAAAGGGCAAAATTGATGCAATTGAATGACTTCGAGGGCGAAATTGATGTAAAAAAGTAGGGGCTACATTGTTGATTTGAGTTTACTACAAGGGCAAGTTTATTCCTATAGCCTTATATATAATATTATACGCAAATGTGCAATCTTGTACCACTATGATGATGTATATCTTGTGAATGTTTAGAGGAAAAATGAAAAAGCATAACTTGCTATCTCTTGTTCATGTCATAATGATTGTTATCATCGTTACGTTCATTTTACTTGCATGCTGGCTTTACTAGTTCATTTTGGTAATGGTGTTTTATTGGACTTCCAAGCTCATGATTCAAATTTCATTATATCGCATGCTAGTATTTTGAGAAGTTGGGAACCTTAACATTAGCTTTTGGATTCCAACAGCTTCTTTTGGCAGAGTATTATACTGTTTATTTAGAGGGCATGTAATAATGACACCGTATGTCGTTTCGAGTCAGTAAATTTGAATCTATGCTTTTTGGTTTTATATACAACTATGCTTCAAAATTTAAGAACGTGCCCTGATGCTTGCGAAATAGATATGCACTTTAGAGTAAGTAAACTCATCGATCAAGTAATAAAGTGATGAAGTAGAGTGTCGAACCCACGAGGATTGGATCAAGAAATATGAAGCGATCGTACTTAAGAATGGTTGAGAAAGTATTTGTTTGATGGTGATTTACCAAAACTAAATGCAAGTAAAGTAAAGTAGTTATGATCAAGACAAACAGATGTTGCGGCAAATATTTAGATAATTATTGAAGCTGAGTTTATTGCCTAGGAATTATGCTTGATTACTTATTTCAATGCTATAGCGACCGACAATACATGTTTGTGTAAACCATTAAAATCTTTATCTACTCGACAGGATTTTCTAATGAACTTCTGACTCTCTCAATGCCTAGAAGTTGATAACAATGAAGATAAGATAATACATGTTTGCGTGAACCCTAACAACTCTATTATCTATTCAAGTTCTCCTTATTAGTTGTTGAAACCATAAACTTATATCTAAGCCAAATTAAGAATAAGCTAACAGCTTAGCCTCACTGTTAACGCTTGTTTAACCTAACTCTCTCGATATTAAGCCACGGATCAATAGTTAAAAGGCCTCTCTCGATATCTCTTACAATAACTATGCATGAAGAACAATGAACAAAACAGATAAAGGAAAAGAACTATAGCATTAAAACAAAGTATTCAAAACATAAAATCTTATAAAGCAATAAACTCAACTAAAAGTATTTAGCTCATGTGTGAGGCTAAAACATCCATAATAAAAACAATTAAAACATGGCAGTTTATCAAGCAATGGATAGAAAAAGGTCAAGCGTCCTTAACGATCTCCTCCAAGCTTTATAACTGTTGATGTAGGTCCCGCACTCCTTCAACCTCTCTCGATGGCTTTCGTCTCCTCTAGAACTTTGACTCTGGTGGTTCTCCGATAGCTGAAGACTAAGGCTGCCGTCTGTGATCGAGCTCCCTTTTAATTGTGGCCCAACTCTTCTTGCCTCGTCAGCTCTAACCGAGAGATCTGATATCCTTCCTGCTCTAACATTCCTCCAGCTCCAATAGATCATGCGCATGCACCACACAAAAAAACACTATCTTTCCCATTAAAAGCACCAAAGTATATAACAATTAAGCATAGGCAATGTAACTCCCTAACTATATGCAACCTACTCCTAAATGCAACTAAATGAGCTTAAACACATGCAAAAGCTAAGCTAAAAGGGTATGCAAAACAGGTTATTTACACAATCGTCATGTAATGATCTTTAATCAAAGGTTTCCGTAACTAATGATGTATTATGCTATTTTGAAATTTTTGTCTAATTTATCTCAAATGTTATCAAAAGTTTTATTTAACTGATTTTATGACCCATAGTAACTCTCTGGATCGGGTCGGATCTTTCGTACCAGGACTAAGATGGTACAATAAATCTTTGAACCGCCATTGAATTTATTAAGGGTGTAGTATATAAGTTTTCAAGTCATGTCCTCTGAGCCATCCTAAAAGTAAAGCAAATTCTATAAATCTTGTCAAATATTTTAAGTTTAGTTCCACATCTTTTCGATATAGAAGTCGTTTTTTTTTTTACAAATCCTTAATTCTAATCTTAATCATATCTAGAGGGGAAAGGAAATTTTAGGAGAAGGAAAAGGGTACTCTTAGTGGGTCTATAATCCATGACCTAAGGGAATATGAGAGAACAAAGATGATTTAAAAAAAAACATTGATTCCACATTTTTTTTTTCAATGTGAAAGTCATGTATAATATTTTATTCATGACTCTTTCCATGTATTGTTACAATGTTTTATCTATAGTCCTCTCAATCGGGGATATAAATTAAGTTTAAGATCGCGTCTTTGGTTATATCATGTTTATCATGATTATGAGTTTAATAGATGTTATTATGGTCATGATTTTTTTTATTTTACATAATTCATGTAAAAATTAATAATTATTAACAACCATAAAACTTGAATTGATGGCATTTTTTACTTATTTAAATGATATATATTATTAATTAAATAATTTATTAAATTAGAGTCCTAAGTTAATCGAATATCAATTATATTAGAAAATAACAACAAAATTATTTTAAATCATAATGAATAACATTATGATATTATTTTTGTATTTTTCATACTTAATTTTTAAATAAAATAATTAAATATAACTAGTTAAGGACAAAACAAGGGATTAAAGATTTGTATATAAATCACCCTTGTGTATGTAATAATTCGTTAAATAATTTTTCTAAATAACTTTGTTATATAATGTGTTTTCTTTCGCTCAAATACTTTTAGTTGATTGAAATATTAGATTTTTAAGTAAAATTAATTGTTTAAATTTTGAAATTATGAATAAAATGGATTGAAATAATCTTTGAATGTTTGAATTTAATAATTTAAATTAGTCGATCAATGAATTGAATGGATAATAAAAGAAAATATATAATTGTGAATGGGTTAAAATCTGGTGCTTGTAAGGTTGCAGCGTGATTGTATTCTATAAATGGTGATCCCTCCTACTTGAAAGGTTGCACCGCCACAGTGATTGTATAAATGCTGGTCCATCCTACTTTTACTGGAGTTGCTTCTTTGTATTTTCTACTTGCTTTGGGAGGAAGAGATGGAGAAGAATGTAAGCGCGTGGATCCATCTTTTGGTGACGGTTTTCCTGTCGGGTTTTGCGGCGTTAATAGTGACTCCGGCCATCACCGACGTCACCATGTCCGCCCTCTGCCCCGGTACCGATGAATGCTCCCTCGCCATTTACCTCTCTGGTTTCCAACAAGCTGTACGTTTCTAATCTTCTTCTACCTTCCACAATTCTTGTCTTTTCCTTCACCAACAATCAACATTTTTCTTTTTCTTTTTTTCCAGTTTAGAGTTTAATTTTCCCGGAAAACTCCTACTCCATTAATTACCTCGTTTGCTTAAGTAAGTTAATTTAGGTCCAAATACATTTAAAAATAACAGAATTGTTAAGGTGAAGCTGCTGATATCAAATATTTTTTTATTTTATATAAAAATATGAAGAAAATAATATAATTAAATTTATATTTAAATGATGAAAAGTTTATAAAATTTTTGAAGATGGTATTGATTGAAACATATGTGGTTGAGAAAGAAAGGATTGTGAAACACGTCTTAATCCTTACCACTTGCACGTCGCCAAATCAACCTTCCAGGCAAGAGACCCAACTAACACGTAATTAGAAAGGTTCTGTCCTTCAAAATTAAATTAAATTAAATTTAGAAATTTTAAAAACTGAAATAATACTTCAATTGTTTTTTTCCTTGAAAAATATAATTTATGTTGACCTAGATATCTTTAAATAACATTTTTTTTATCTTTTTCAAAGAAAAACCAACATGGAAATCGATAAATATCGTATTTTAAGAAAATTAACATGTTAATCTGGTTTGACAATTTTGCTGGGTCTTACCATCAAATTATTCATTATTTCAGCAAAACAGACGATTAAAGTAGGGATTGCGATGGAAACTTTCAAAAAGTGCTTTAACTTTAGAATTCAGAGTTGTAGGATTTAGAGTTTAAGATTAAGTTTAAGTTTTAGGGTTTAAGTTTTAAGGTTTAAGTTTTAAAATTTAATTATAAACTTAAAATTCTATAAATAACCTCTAAATTCAAAACTATTACACTTAAACCTCTAAACCCTAAATAAAGTCCCTAGACCCTAAAACTAAGTCGCTTGTGTAAACAAAATTCCTACGTACGTTTGTGCATAGAATAATTACCGAGTAGGTAGATAGATAAGTTAAAAGGGATGTTTTTTTTGTAAAAGTAGATTTTTTTTTTTTTGTAAAAGCAAAGGAATAACTAAAAGTTTAGAAACTAAAAAAAAATAAAAATGGGATGTTTTAGAATCATGAACCGAGTTGATATGAGAGGTTGAATGTGTATCGAATTGGTTTCTTTATGGTAAGTGATAATGAATAGATAAATGTTGTTGATTTTGGACGGCCTTGATGTTGAGATTGAATCAGGTGATAGGATTAGGGACGGCCTTGATGCTGCCAATTATTGGGAATCTCTCGGATCAGTATGGAAGGAAGGCTCTCCTCACCTTACCTATGACTTTCTCCATTATTCCCTCCGGTAAGTATTAACCTATTCCTATATGATAATCATATATATTCCAATTTTAAAACTCCCTCATATTTGTAAATGATTTCTACTTACTTTTATTTGGAGATTAAATATTAGATGTATATTTTTTTAATGGAAAATATAGATAAACTTTGGTAAAAATATAAAAAATAAAATTTTGATCTGATTCGATTAATTAAAATTTTATGTTTATAATTATAAAAAAAATTAAAGTTCATGTATCACATTAACATTTAACCAAAGTTAATTGACTTTTATTCCTTTTATTTAATATTTTTATTACAATTTTTATATATTTTTATTACATTCTAAACTTGAACAATTTTTTAACTTAATATTTTTTAATATTTACATTAAAATATTTATATATTTAATTCTATATTATATAAATTACATGATATATAATTTTTTTATAAAAAAATAGATGATAAAATCATAAAACGGGCCAAGTTATACGACTCTCGAGCCTTCACTATTCGTCTCAAATTCAACCAATGTCTTCAACGATTTATTTTTACCAAAAATCAATTACCATACTTAATAGTCTCTCCGTTTTATCAAATTTGTCACCTATTAACTACGACAGAGGTCACTCTAATATGGTCAAGGTTATATTTGAGTCACCCAATTGTTTAAAGGTTATATTTGGGTCACTCGATTATGAATAAAATCATATTTGGGTCACCTTTCATATTTAAAAGAATACATCAATTTAGTCATTTTTCTTCTAAAAACACTTGTATACCCTTGTTAACACTAGAGTATTTCATTTGAAATCATTAATCTAATACATAAATTGATATATATGTTAAATATGAAAGGTGACCCAATGTAATCTTACCCATAATCGAGTGACCCAAGTATAACTTTTAATAATTGGGTGACTCGAATGTAACCTTACCCATAATTTAGTGACTTACATGTAACTTTTAATAATTGGGTAACTCAAATGTAACCTTACCCATAATTAAGTGACCTCCATTGTAGTTTACCCTAATATTTAATGGTTAATTTTTTTATTTTTACAATAATTATTTCAAATATTTTGAATTATTAAATTTTATAATATATATTTAAAGACTTGTATTCAAGTTTTCTGAAAAAATGTTTTAGTTGAAAATTTTGACCGCAAATATCTCTTTAAATTTGGACGTATAATCCAACTCTTAGACAAAGCATAGGATCACCATCTATAGACACAGAACTTTTTTTTTTTTTTTTGGTTTGACACAGAACTTAGTTTCGTAACACATGAATGTGTTTTGGTTTGACGGATAGCTATAATCCCCAATTTAATTTAGAATGAAGTGTACAAATTATCATTAAAATGAGCAAGATAATATTTTTTATTATTGAAGTTTTAAAAGTTATAACATGGTCATTAAATTCATAAAAGTATTATTAAATACTTACTGAATTTTATCAACAAATTACATAATGGCCTTAAAACTTTTCAACTATTCCAAAACGGTCCTTAAACTTATCAAAATTCATAATTATATTATAATATGTAGTGACCATTTTGTAATAATTCGATAAGTTTAATAACTTTTTAAATTTTAATAACTAAAAAAAAAAAATTTATTTAATTTAAGTCCTAAGGTAATTACAATGCGCATAAACCTGACAAAATGATTTTAACTTGTGTCTTCTAGTATGAACATCATTCGCTTTTCCACTATGACACTTGTTGACAATGCGCATACACCTCGTGTCCATGTCTTTCTATTTTTGTTCAAACAGTCTTTGTATCTTTTGAATTGGCATAAGCATACCATTTTACGAGTAGCCGTTTGAAAGTGGTCTATTACTTTCATTATTGAAAGCTCGCATCAAAATCGATTTAATTTTTGAGGAAAAAATTAAACTTTAAGATTTTTTTTTGAGGTTCGAGTTAGATTGAATTTTACGATTCAAATACATCGAGTTACAAAATTTTAAAATATCATTTGGACTCTTGATAGTTTTAAAAATATACAAATCGACCTTTCTTAACAAACTTTAAAAAACCTCAAGCTCCATAAAAAAATATAAAAAATCAAATATTTTATAAAATTATAAAATTGAAATATATAAAAATCAATAAAAGTCCTTAAAAATTAAAAAAAAAACTTATATAAATGCTAAAGTATGACAATTTTAAACTTGTTCCAAAATTATAAATTCAATGCTTTAAACAAATAAATTTTTAAATCTAAAGTATTTTATTTCAGGTTATATTCTGATACACAAGCTCTGTAAAAAAAATTACACAATCCTTCATATTTAAGTTATAAAATTTAAAACTTAAATCTCTAGACTTAACACCCTAAAACCTTAAACCCCAAACCCAAATTCTAAATTCTAACCATGAACCTTAAATTGTACACCTACAACCTAAGCCCTAAACCACAACCTATATCTCTAAACCTTTAAAGTTTTACACAAGTTTGCGTATCAAAATATTTTCCTTTATTTTACTTCATAAGAGTTTTCAAACATATATGGTCTTAACTTTATGCGCTCTAAGCCTCTAACTTGAAATTTAGTTACATTGTTGATAATATTTAAATTTGACCCTTTTTTAATTTACACGATTCAATTTGACTCGAATTTCATTTCACTTTATTCGATTCAAAAAATTCAAATCAAATTAGTATGATAAAATATATGGTTCGTCAATTCAACTGAATTTTTTCAATCGTTTCCATCAAATACTCGCCTCTATTTGCATTAACCATTTGCTTCCTGTCCTTCTATTTTCTTGCATTTTGCATCATATACAAGAATTCAAGTTTACCCTTTTTTTGGCATTTTCTATATTTATTTTATGATTTATATTAGGGGTTCAGATTATTTCTCCTAACAATGTCATTTACTTTTTTTTTAACTTATATCACCATCTTCTTGTACAGCTATATTGGCATGCAACAGAACAACGAATTATTTTTACGCCTACTTTGCCTTCAAGATTCTCACTGCCATGATCTGTCAAGGCAGCATTAACTGCCTTGCTCTTGCATATTTGGTAATAATGTTTGCATTGCAATTCATGGCAGCAATCACATTTTCACAGTGTTTAACACAATTCAAACATATGTCAATCATATTGTCTGTTTGAAGTTGTTGTCTTTTTTTTGCAGGCAGACACTGTTTCATACAATCAACGAGCATCTGCATTCGGAATTCTAGCAGGAGTAACCTTGGGCGCTTATCTCTGCGGAACCTTAGCGGCTCGTTTCCTCTCCACTGGTTCCGCATTTCAGGTTTCCATAGATCCTTCTTTAGAATACTCTGGTCCAGTACCTTCGCTCATTGTTGTATCTCAAACTTTGTATTTTTTAAATCCTTGCAGGTTGCTACATTTGTATCATTGTTTGCTGTAGTGTACATGAGAATATTCCTTGAAGAAAGTATACCTTCCGATCAAGCCGAAGGGATAACCCAACCAATCTTGAGAGAAGGGGAAGAAGACATTACTCGGAATGACAATAATGCACCAACGAAAATGTCTGCATTCAAGAAAATTCCATCCTTGTGGGATGTTATTTGCTTGCTCAAGAACAGGTAAATAGGGGTTTGCATGTATGTTCTCGAGCGCTCTGGTCGTTAAATGTCGTCTCGAATATGTTCAACTGATAGTGCTGTTGTTTCAGTCCATCATTAGCCCAAGCGGCATTTGTTGCTTTCTTCAATTATCTTGGAGAGGGTGGGATGGAATCTTCATCAATGGTATTGACTTCTTTTCTAGCTGTGAAATTATGACCTAAGCCATATCTATGGTGATCCAACTATACTATACATAGTTTATTTCTTCCATGACAGTACTATTTAAAGGCTCGTTTCCACTTCAACAAGAACCAGTTTGCTGAATTGATGCTAATTAGTGGATTTGTAGCAACCATTTCACAGGTTTAAATGCTTTTTTCTGGTTCATTTATCGTACAATTCGATTCTTCCATGTTTGTTTTTCTATCATCTAGATTGAGTCTGCATGCTTATTCTTGTGATGTTTCTGAATTCTGCAGTTGTTTCTAATGCCCTTATTGGTATCTCGCATAGGAGATGGAAGGTTGCTTTCAATAGGGCTCTTCGTCTCCTGCGTATATGTAAGAATCGGATTCTCATCTTGCTCAGCTTTTCCTATTAATCAATCCGTCGGATAATATGTCATTGCAAGCTGATGACATTGTCGTTATGTGTTTAGAAGACAAGCCATTGATGAATTTGCACCTGGTATTATGCAGGCCTTTCTTTATAGCATAGCCTGGTCTGCTTGGGTAAGTTCCATCAAAATTTCTAGCTTCATTTGACACACAGATCACCTTAAAATCGAAGTTTTGCCGTCGGTATAGGTCCTTTATGGTTAGATAACTTTGGATGGAAAGACATTTTCATGCAGGTCCCATATGCAGCAACCGCATTAACTACTGTGATGGTCTTTGCACCGCCATCAGTAAGCTTCTTTACTTCCATTTCATTACAAGCTATGTTCTGTTATCAGAAAAACTTGACATCGGATCTTCCGAATTCTATAGTTACAGAGTATTGCATCAAAACAAGCTGGCCCCAGAGACCAGGTAATTCTAACAGATTGATTCTCCGGTGTTGTTCCTTAAATATGCCGAATCCCGATCCTCTGTTCATGGTTTTAACCGGTATGAACACACTATATCAGGGGAAGGCTCAGGGATGCATCTCTGGCGTAAGTTCTTTGGCCAACATCATCGGTCCATTAATTTTCAGTCCTCTGACAGGTGCTGGCATTTTCGTCCCTCAAAATTTAGCTTATATTGACAAATACTGATAACCAATTTCTGTGTGTTCATCCAGCATTGTTCCTGTCGGAAGAAGAAGCACCATTTCATTTCCCTGGCTTTAGTATTATTTGCATAGCAATCACTTTGGTATGAACTTTCTACTTGATAAACTGCTATATACTTATGAGATTGCAATCCATGATGTCGGATTTCTTGTGCTTTTGTGGACAGATGGTTGCCTTCGTTCAAAGTTTGATGATAGGGAGAGCTCCTTCAAATACCAATTGCAAAAACAATGGCAACAGTTCAGAGGTTTAGATGGAAGAAAGCTAGTGAGAAAGTATGTTAGAATTAAGTTCACTAAACATAGCAACATACAAGGTCTGTTGAATATACTTAATATCATTTGGCCAAATCTACAACTATTTGATGAACACCAATATAAACCTTTCAGAATGCAAGAGATCATGTGCTACTGCTAAGGAAATGAAATAAACGGAATAGAAGAGCCCCATAAATGAGAGAATAAGAAAAAAAGCAGCAGTGAACATAAAAATCTATATAACTCCACTCGGTTTAGGTTTAAACTGAAAGCCTTATGTTTTGTACAATTTCTTGTCATAGTTACCATTCAACTGGATGACTACTCTGAACCATTCCCTCCATCGTCTGATGTGTCATCACTGTTGGCATCAAATGCCAATATATGATCTAGAAGTTCTCTGCCTACTGCAGATGCATTTTCTTCATTCTGTTCTGGGCTAGTCCCTTGCCTTCGCAATGAAAATAAGTGCAGCATCAGGTCATGTGGTGTTGTTACTCGGTATCCAGCCCCAAGGTCTTGGTTTGAACTGGACACACAAAGTGCAAAATTACAATCATTAATTATCAACAGCAGCAAAACCACCAAGAAAATTTTAGGATGCATTGCTATCATCGTCGTTATCAATGTCATCATTACAATCACTATTATCACCACCCCCAACATCTTCACTGTTGTCATCATCACCATCATTGTCCTCGTCATCATCATCATTATCAATGTCATCATAAACATCAAGATAATCATCATCAGAGTCCTCTTCCTCCTCCTCCTCCTCCTCCTCATCATCATCATCATCATCATCATCATCATCAGAATACTCAACAACACAACCACCCAAAAAGTCATCGTCAGCGTCATCATCATCGTCGTAGAATGCAAAGGGCAACAAATGAAAGAGGCTACGTTTGGGAACCTTCTGCAAAGAAGTAATGGCAGAGAGATCAGCTCCTCTACTTCTCATCTTTAGAATATATATTGTCATTTCCAACCAATCCGTGTGAATTTATACAATCAAAAATAGCAAACTAATGTTGGCATTAATTACAAACATTCCTTCTCGTCTTACTAGATGTTAAGCTACCTTGACATCTATAATACAGGTCAGATTTCTTACCGTTCACAGTATCCTAGGAGAACGAGTATTTTATAATGAAAGAATGGATGGACTAAAGAGATCACACAGAAGTTTATCTCAAAGAACAACCAAAAAACATTGATTGGACCTTAGCTCACCACGTCTGAAGTACAAATGAAAAACATTTTTCCATCCTCTCACAACAGATTGTTTTAAATACCCGAAGTTCCAAAACAACATTGTAACAGGTAAGTTACAGTTCTATTCCTTGAACCAAATCACAAATACTTGTCTTTATTGGACAAGATATATTATAAACAATAAGGAAAAAGGATTTGGGATGTTTCCACTGTTTTATCCTAGTGTCAATAAGCATGTTGCTATCGTAGAATGCATTTCATGTCTTAAGCTTCCAAGCATAGCAACTAGAAGCCCACTCTACCTCTTATTTATAACCCAAAAAGTAATACCAGCACTGTTGCTGCTGCAATTGTTATTATTATCACAATGTAAGAGATAATGACAAGACATACCTGTTCAATGTTTGTTGGAAGCGCAGATTTATCAATAGCCTCTGGAGTCCATATCTTGATGTCGTTCTCAATTCCACTGCTAGCCAAAACTGGGGTATGAGGATGAGACTCAATACAGTTGACCACATGTTTATCTGCTTTCATAACACGAACAAGCTCTCCCCCTTTCTTCTTCCAAATAAATATTCGACCACAGTCAGATCCACTAACCACATACTCAGATTTGGGTCCAAAGAAGCTTACACCCTTCACTGTCTCACAATTTCTATGTCCCTTATAAACTTGAGGAATAGTTTTTTTATCAGCTTCCATAGAAGATGCTGACATAGCAGAGTGGTCAAGTCCCACTTCACTTGCTTCACTACATGCAGAGTATGGAGAAGAAGGAATTGGTTTGGGCCCCAGTCCCATATCCCGCGTAAAGAGATAAATGAACTCATCATTGTAGGAGACAAGAAGCTCACTCTGATCTGAGAAGGCCAACCCAGTTATACCAACTTGATCGTCACCAATCAAATGAGGGGGGCAAAAATAATCTGTAGGTTGACCAAAATCCGTTGAGCCATCCCACTTATATTTGCGAATATCATAAAGGCGAGTATACTCATCCGATCCTGCAACTGCAAAGAGATTTGGGTTCCTTGGATCAATTGCAATAGTATTGAGAGGAACAACCGGCATGTAAGCCTTGCTATCATCAATTGGAAGGCATGTAAAAAGTTCTGTAGCTGTTGCAGTTCTAAGGTCAATCTGAAAGGAAAAGGTATAAAAGAGCTCTATAAGTCCGCTATGCAAAAGTACAGACAAAAATCAGGTTATAGAAGCTAGTTCGTCATAGAACAAATCAGATTACAATAGCTAGTTTGTCATAGAACAAATCAGATTATAATAGCTAGATCATCATAGAACAATAAGAATAACATGAGAATGGAGTTGACATTATATTCATTTATATAGGACACCACTTTTATATGGCCGACAGCCACTTCATAAGAAAAATAGGTTTAGAAAGAAAAAAAAAAGAAAACAAGAATCAATTGCAGACACTCTGATATTGGAATTTAAATTCTTAAAACTTTACCCAATTCAACCACATATGACTGAATAAAGGTTTTCAGTAACCAACTGATTTTGCTTCTTCAATCCCATGAATGTTCTTAAACTATCAAATATGAAAAATGACGACTTAAAACACAACTCACATGCTGCACTAATCCATCTTCACCACAAGTGTAAAAAATATGAGGGCTTCCCGGTTCAATTGCCAATTTATGAGCTCGCCTCTCATGTTTGGCCAGCAGCCTAGTTTCAACACCACGCTCCAACAGTTGAGCATGTCGAACCTACAATTAGGAAACAGTTTTTAGTTAGAATAAGAATTCCTCGATTCACTATATAGTGGTCTTTGCTTAAGTACATGCTACATATTAGCTTCTTACTTTTTACCAGCACTTAAAAAAAAAAAAAAAACTTTTGGTAGTCCAAGCCTCATTTTCCTTCATAAATTAAGAAATTTTTTGCAGTTTTAACAGAAAAATTTTAAGACTTTGTTACTTATCACCACATACAATATAACAGAAGAATCTCCAATTGGTCCTACCGAATTTTAAATAAATGCTGCATGCCTAAATAAGAAATTCACCTGCCCATCTGCGGCACAGGTTATCAAGCTACGATCATCTGTGTAAGGCATGATTTTTGCTTGGAATACGTTGCTCACATGACCTGACTGGAAAGTAAGCTTCGCACGCCCAGTTTGCCAATCCCATAATATAATCCGCGTGTCATCGGAGCCAGAGACTAAAATGTCACCATCGGCATTAAAGCTCACAGTGTTCACACAACCTCGATGCTTTTCAAGTTTCTTGAAGATTTCAAGTCGGAGCACAAGATCCTGGAACATAAACCAATTAACTAATCAAAAACTAATGCAACATGGGACTTTGTAAAGGGTATAAATTTATGACTTCAACTTTCTACACATTTGCTCACTATCTACAAGCCAAAACAGTGCAATAAGCATATCCATTCATTCAAAACATTAAGCCACCAAATGTACAATCTGAGTTTCTCAGCAAAATATGACATTACATAAGATCAAAAATAATTGCAATTAGCACTTGAATTTCTCTTTTAAATATAAATTATATTCATTTATTCAGCTTCAAGAGAAAATTGGAAGCAAGAGATCATTTTTTAAAACAAAATCATTGTAAAAGAAGACATTTTTATGATTACTAGATCGGTGTTTGTCACCCATCATTATGCCTTTTCAAATCCAGATCAATGGTAGCTATAAATACACAAATCAAGTAGAATCCACCTACCATCAATCAAAGATGACCTAAATTAAATCACAACAATTTATGTAGTTAGTTACCCAGTTTCAATTTCATAAACAAACAAACTATAATCATTAACCCATTGAAAACAATAGGAAGCCACTACGAAAATTGATAAATTTTGTGGAATAAGGGGATTAGACCTCGGAAGCAGCAAGCCGGAGGGCGAATTTCCTATTTGAAAGTTCCCCGACTTCCCGTTGCCAAACATCAACCACCGCCGTGTCGACACTCGCCATTGTCCTTTTATTCCTCATCGCCGATTTAAGGGGAGAAATGGATAATATGTTGTAGAAAGAAAAACAAAGAATTCAATTCAAACCACGTCAAAACAAGTTGAAGGAATGGGCTTTTGTGTTGTTCATGACTCACTGAATCGGAGCGAGTCGACAAAGAAACTCGGATTTAAAGTGTTGGTACTCCGTATTACTTAATTATTTGATGATAAATCTGACGCTTTTTTCATAAAATTACAATAAATCATTTAAAAATACAATTTCAAAAAACAAAATACAGTCGTCAACACAATTTAGAATAAATAATTAAAATTTTCAGTTCAATCTTTTTCCCCTTTCCCTAAATGTAAATGTTCAAAAAAAGGAAATACCTTTGCAAATAAGTCACCCGGCCGCCATTAAACATTGAAAGGATAATAATTTAGTCTCGATAATAATTATTTTTAATCCTCCAAATTAATTCAGTTTATTAATTTAATCTTAATTCAAAATAATCAATAATTTGATTTTTATATTTTAGTATTTGTTCATTTTTCATAAATTTTATATTATTTTCATGATAAAATAACAAATTAATAGCAATTTGTAATTTTTGAATATCGCAAATTTGATTTAATAAACTTATTTTGACATTATCGCAAAAATAGATTAAATTTCTGTAATTTTTAAATATAAATTATTAAATTTATTAAATTATTTCAAATTATGAAAAAACTAATAAAATATAAATTTTAATAACTAAAAATGGAAAAATTACTTGGATATTGTGGTGGGATTTTTTCTCGGATTCAGCTGGTGCCGACTTTAGGGTTTTTTCTTTAAAGTCGGATTCAGCTGGTGCCGACTTTGGGTACACTGTTCAAACTACAATACTTTTGGAATTAATCTACTTAGTGCAATACTTTGGGGGGGGAATCCCACCACAATATCCAAGTAATTTTTTCGACTAAAAATACTATTATACTATATTATATTAGACGTTGTTTCAATTTTAACGATAAAGTAAATTAATTTATTCATAGGGCTATTCCTCCCAACAATGTCGTCTCTAAGATTTGAACTTGCATTTTTACCTTGGGAGTGTAATGTGCCTTACTAATGCACTAACACTTGTCAATATTCATAATAATATTTTAATTTAGTGACATTTTTATAATTTTTTAAAAAATATTTATTTATTAATAAATTTATAGTTAAGGAAAGGCTATAATCCAGTGTTGTTTTTTTTAATTTTACATATGTTTTTGAAGAAAATTATATTATGGGTCTGGCTTACCATGTAACATCCCGATCTCGATCCAGATCCAAGGTACTACATTCGGGTCACCCAAAAATCGACTCATCAAATTTTTCATTTAAAGCGATAAGTTTAGCCATTTTCAAATATCAAATCATTCATAAATCTATGTGATTAAATAAGCATTTAAAATAAGTTTACAAAACAGGAGCTCCAAGTTTTAAAAGACCTTATTACAAAATTAACATTTCTATAGAGTTTACAGACTCAATAACTCCTAAGGTCCTATGAATACATAAGCCCAAAACTAAATACTAAGCATTATACTCTGAAGCAAAACAGTTCTGAGAAATCCCTTCTTAATGTGCTTCTCGGCCACGATCCACCTACTAACTTGCGGACGGAAACAACAATTCCAAATGTTGAGCTTACAAAGCTCAGTGATACATTTCTACTCTACCACAATTCGTGATTATCATAAAATAAGCATGCAAGATAAATACAATTTAAAGAGCATAGATAATGTTTTACTAGCCTACACTGGCTAGAGTTCTTAGATCATCTATCTCAAGGCATCATTAAGTCTACAACAAGTCTTACATGTTTTCACAAAACTTTGCCATACTCAAGGTTACATAGTCTATCGAGTTACTCGAGCTCACTCAGCCATCGAGTACATGAGATATCTATAGCATCCACACAACATACATAAATACACTCACACATCATCCACATATGGCTAACGAAGCTCTACTTTACCCGTGCTCGCAGCTATCGGGTTACCCGTATTTACACAGTCGTTGGGTTAAATGAACTATATTCAGATCACTATAGTCATAGGTACGCCCTAGACATACTTGGATCACATTAGCCACAAGTAGTTTTTACTTGAGGTCGCTCAACCTATTAGGTTACTCGAATTCACTCAGCCTGTCGAGTTTGTTATATTATCCGGATCACCATAGCCACAGATATATTTCTAACCACACCCAGATCACTCAGCCCGTGGGCATGTCGGATGTACCTAATCACTTAGCTCTAAGTACCATAGTACTTACTTCAGAACATCCGGATTCCTTTACCACAATCATAAGATAAAACATGCTCCACGAACATTCTTATACCTCACCAAGAGGTAAGTGGCTCCAGGCCAAGCCATCAAGCAAATGTCACCAAGACATGATGCCAAACATCTCTAGGATTGCTATTATAATAATTCTTCCATTTACAATTATCAAGTTATTGCACATTATGTTCATTCATAAAGGTTAAATTCAATTTCTTAGTTTTATTATTCATTTTATCACCTTAGAAGCTCGTTGGGTCATAGCCCTTGAATTATCAACCCATCGAACTCATTCTCAACTTTTACAGGCAGATTACCTAGTTGGTATCAATACCATTTGTCGCTACTGAAATTTTAATGGAACAAGGGGTATCGATACCGACTTCTCGAGTATCGATACTGAAGCCCATAAATGACTTCCAAGGCTCGAAAAATCATTTCCCAAGCTCCCAAAACGAAACCTTAACCCCCTCAACTCGATCATACATCTTATGGGAGTTAATTAGGGTGGTTTGCTACTATTTTTACACATTATTATTGATTAATCCACATTTCACCATTAAAAGGGTTTTAAGCTACCAAAATACCCAACTAGCAATCTTAAACCATAACATCAAGCAAAGCAATCACTTTATAATCTTTAAGAAGAGTATGAGTCAGAGATATACTAACCTTTAGCAACAAATCTCAGATTTAAACTCTCCAACAAAGACTCTTTAATTTCTCTCTCAACTCAAGCTTGAAAGAACCCCAAGACACCTCCTTTTTACCTCAAGAGTATAATTTTCTTCCAGCCCTTAAAGAGGAGATTAACATATCTCAGTCTTGAATCTCGGATGTAAAAAATAAGGTAGAAAGTTTGAAGCTTTAAGCTTGAAAAATGAGGTTTGAGGATGAAAGAAAATGAAAGTGATTGGGAAAGTAAAAAAATGGAAGAGGGTGATATCACAATGTTCCCTCTTCCTGTGTGATAGCCAAGAAAAATAAGGGGTTTTCGCCTTTATTTGAAAAAGGTATAATTGCCTCATAAAACCCTCTACTTTCTTCTTTTTTACAAAAATGGTCACTTTTCAAACGCACACAAAGCTCAATACTCATCCAACAAAGCTCAAACTTGGTCCAATAGGTCCAATTACTTCAACTAACATGCAGGTCCATAACCTGGGTCAATGCCTAAATCATTGACTCGAAAATTCGGGTTGTTACATACCACATCAATTATGGTCTCATCTAATGAAAACTACCCACTTCACCACTATTTTTCATGTCATTAATTGAACAATATAATAATAACTTCCAAAGAATAATTTTTAAATGACATGGAAAAAATTTGTGAAAATTCATTGGTTGGAAAACTGATAGGAGAAAAAAATGATGAAGTGGGTGGTTTTCATTGGATGAGACCATGACTGATGTGGTAAGTCAAGCCTATAATATAATTTTTCGTCTTAAAGGATAGGCTTAACTGTCAAATAGGTGCCCAAACTATGCTCTCTTTTTCCAGTTAGGTGCCCAAACTAATTTTCGGGCCAAATAGGTGCCTAAAGTTTCATTCTGTGACCCATTTAAGGTTCTCCGTTAATTATCACCGTAAAAGAACATGTGTCATCTCCTGAAAATTCCAAAATTATATTAAAAATAAATAAAATTACTTACTTTTTAGAAATTCTCTAAGTTTTCAAGATTTCACAAAACAGCCCACAAATTCCGAAATCCCTAACTCCCCAAAACCTAAATCCCAATTTAGGTCGATTCCGCTGTCGATTGCCACGCTGCCGCCCACCACATCGGTCGTCGGACCATCTCGACCATTACCCCCACCACCCTTTCGCCGAAAATTAACCGACACCGTGCGAATCGCTGAAATTGTCGAATGGTTCTTTCGAATGATTCGAGACGAATGGCAGTATGAGGGGCGACGAACGGCGTGTGGGTTGTTCGGCGAGGGGGCGCTTTATTCCGGCAACGCGGTCAACGCCGGCGAAAGTGGTCAGATTTGGAGAGTTTAGGGATTTAGAGACTATTTTGGGAATATTTGAAATTTTCAGGATATATTTTTATTTTTATTTTGTTTTATTAATTTTATTTATTTTTAGTATATTTTTTGAATTTTCAGAAGGTGACACGTGTCTTTTAACGGTAAGAATTAACGGAGAACCTTAAATGGGTCACGAAATAAAACGTTAGGTACTTATTTGGCTCGAAAAATAATTTGGGCACTTAACTGAAAAAAATATATAATTTGGGCACCTATTTACGTATTATGCGTTAAAGATAACGATGTTCAACTATGGTTTACAAGTGGCATTGGTTATAGTTTCGAGTATCGGTTTTTGACCATCTCTAGAAATTAAAAACTAAAGGGGCACGGGATTTCTATTGCCCATTGACGGAAGATAGTAGAGATTAGGAGTTCATGGTCACTAAAACTTTCAGAAATTAAAATTCGGTTTCCTCAAAGTTGTCAAAACATTTAATTTGATCTATTTAAAATTTTTAAAAAAAATATATTAAACTTTAATATTTTAGTTAAATCCTAAACTTTTAAAAAATATATAATCAAAATCCTTTAAAAAATTTAAAAATTTTAGTCCAAACCTTTAAATTTTTTAAAATTTTAAATTATTCCTCAAACTCTTTCACCAATCGTGTCATGATTAGCACCAATCAAACCTGATAGAAATCGTCTTTCCTCTAATTATGTCTCTTTTAGTGTCCTACTTTAAAATAGTAGGTTTATGGCTTAGGGTTTATGGCTTATGGTAGTGTTTAGGGAATCAAGGGTAGAGTGTATTTTTTAAGGTGTAAGGTTTAAGATGTGAAAATTAGGGTTAGAGTTTAGAATTTAATTTTTAAGTATTTTTTAGTATGAAGCATAAAAGTGAGCATGATTAAGGGGCAGAGAATTTTTGCTCGATTAAACTATAAATTAACCAATAAATACACCAACAATTACATTGATTATTCTCATTACCGTCCCTAAATTTCCGTTCACAGTATTTTATCAGTACAATTATTTGTTCACGTGACATTTCATTTATTAAATATATTACAACAAAAAAGAAATCAACAAAAACCATGGAAACCTCCATGCGAATACAATGTTCTCTTCACAACTTTCAATGGAAATGTCCATGCGAACCCATGGAGATTAAATTATAAATATTTGAAGTAATTTTACTAACTTTTTGGGGAACTAAATAACAAGTTCACCCATATATAGTGTGTGTATGGAGGAGAGGGGGCTTGAACTTGATGCCGTCCCTGTCTAAACTCCTCAACCTTATGGTGACAACAATTAACATGACCACCGAGATCAATTATTCTGGCCGTCAGTCCGATGGCTTTTGTTCGGAAGTTTCCGTCGTACCCCATGTGGAAGGGAAACGAGTGGAGGTAGGCAAGGAGCAGACACTGATGTCAATCGGGAACAAACGGTATTGCATGTCGAATTCTTTGAAGATGTTCACCATTTCTTCAGCCAGCCGAGATCTCCTTTCCAACCTCTCTCCTATGTCCTGGTAGTTCATTTTATGAGTCACCCAAAGCGCCATTTTTATCCTGTTCAGTTTGTCTAGCTCTTTCACTACGATCATTGGATCATTACACCAATGGTCCTTCCGGTTCAATATGTAACTGCATCCAAAACACAACAAAATGAGTCAATTCCATATTCTAATGCATCCTATGGTTCGAGCTCGGTCTTCCTTTACTTACTTTATGATTCTTTGCTTCACCAAAGCAATCTTTTCCACCGGTGTAGCAATATGGACCATGAACTCAATCAGATCAACCATATCTGGACTTCGATAAAAGTTGCCGATGGGCGTCGTGGAAAGAACGCTGTTGGGAAACACCATCTTCAAGTTGTCGTATCTCAAGAAAACGGTAGTCAGAATGTTCATTTCTTCCACCACAAGCTACAAAACCACCAATGCATATTCAGAATTCAGATGACATGTCACTACAACAATATAGGTTTTTAGTGACAAATTAACAGTGACTAAGAATAACTTTGTCACAAATATTAACTTTTTGTGATAATTTTTTTGTGCGATTAGTATAAGTAATTGTGACGTATTTTTATTTAGTCACTATAATGGTAGTAATTGTGACGATTACATTTTCACAAATAAATTCTCACTATAAGTATATAATTGTGACACAAAATTTATTATCACTAAAACTTTGACACATGATAGTGACGATATGTGAAGTGATCACTATTATTGATATTTGTTGTGACGATAAAATTACGATATGTGAAGTGATCACTATTATTTTCTTCAAAAAATCTAAATAGTTTCTTCAACATACGTACTTCGTATAAGAAACCATAGAAAAACTAGTTAAATTATTATTATAATAATTAGTGTTATAATTAGTACATATTTTTAAAATAGATAAAATTAATTTCAATTACAAGTTAAACTAAATATTATTTTTCTTTCAAAATAATGTTAAATTTCTTGCCTAGCCTAGTCGATAAGTATTACACTCTCGCTCTAAAAGTTCCAGGTTTAATCCTCCTTGAACCCATGCATTGCATTTATTTACTCAAAATTGACATATGAATATGCTACATCATTTATAATTAACTAAAATGCAAAAGTACCATTAAATTTTAGGGAGTTGTTTACAACTAAAAATATAATTAATTTTTATTATTGAAAGTGACAACATATTTTAGACACTATTTAAATATGTATTTGTGATAGAATGTTTGTCACTAATAAGAATAACATTAGTGTCTAAATTTTAGTCACTATTAATAATCATTTGTGTCAAATAGTATGGTCATAAAAAGTATAACTATTGTGACAAAATACATGAAAGTTGTTACTAATATAATAGTGACGGAGTTATTAGTGACGACTCAAAAAAATGGTCACTGTAAATTTCAGTAACTAAATTTAACATTTTTTGTGACCATTTTCAATGTCACTAAAAATGTATTTTCTTGTAGTGTGTTATAAACACCAAAATGATTCAACCATGGGTTTTTTTTTTAATCTTTGGTTTGTATTGTACCTGCACTCCATTGATCTCGCACCGATCCCCAACGTCGAAAGGGTGAATAATGAACAAGAAGATTATGGATTCGAAGATGGTTCTGCAGGTGTTCCCGAAGATGAAGGCTGCCAGGACCAGCTGGGAGCTGAAGAGTACGATAATCTCCGAGGAAGCGATTTCCAGAAGTACGAGCCAAATTATGACTATAATGATCCCGGCAATGACGTTTATGATCTTGTGAAGCTTGTTTACCGCCGTCTTTGTGTCGTTTAGGGTCAAGGCAAGTGCTTTTCGCTCTCTGTAGGCATTCAACTGAAACAAAAAACTAATGTATGTATAGATAGAGTTCCAACAATGAGCAAATTAGTTGTCTATAAAACTGAATAATTTCTGATCATACTTTACAAGTTAATTACTCAAATCTTATAATAAATGGACTAACTTGCTCTTCAAGCTATAATACAAGAACTGTGTCCAATATGCATGAGACAGATATTTTAATGAAAATC